>PVIJ01012009.1:0-51873 GCA_004024925.1 Scalopus aquaticus
CATGACATACATCTCAGCAAAATCTTGAAAGACACATCCCTCAAAGCAAAGGAAGTGAAAGACAATATAAACAGATGGGATTATATCAAAATAAAAAGCTTCTGTACAGCAAAAGAGACATTAACCAAAACTAACAGACACCCTACCAACTGGGAAAAGATCTTTGCACACAATACATCTGATAAAGGACTGATAAAAATTTACAAGGAACTCACACATTAAATTTTTTTTATTCCAACATGGGAATGTCAAATAGTAGCCTATATTTTGTTCTACGTTCAGTGAAATACCCTTGCTCCCTCAATGGGAATGAAATAATGATTCATGTCAGAGTGATGTTTCATAATTTATATCTAAAAGGTGGCAAAGCTATATATGAATTATAAAAGTATTATAGAAAAGCATTTCAAAATCTTGTGAATTTCAGCATTCCCTGAGTGTTGGTGAAGGTTCTTTCACATGACATATGGCAACAGAATATCACTTAACCAAAGCTCTTTGCTCCAACAAAAGCCTAGTCCAGTACAAAAGCATTAAGAAATCCTGAGAAACAGAATTAAAATATTGGAATTCAGATAAAGGTAGAATTCAGGCAATATTAAAGTGTTCTAAATCTTTATAAACACTTGAAAATGCATGAATACTTGTACTTGAGTGAAAACTAGGAAATTAAATTCTAATATAATAAATGCTTTTAAATTCTGATGGCCTTTAACAAAGGAGTGAGAGTATGAAAAGTCTACAAGCCAGACAAGAATGTCATTACTTCCTAGTCATGTCTCCTATTTACTGCTGTAATACATATATTTTACTCCAAGCTTTCTCTCCAACACATCATTCTCCCTATAGACCAGAGAATGTTTGGCATTTATTTACTTGTTGTAAGATGAGAACTCTGTGCACAAAGTTCTCACAACAGCAGTCCAGGCCTCCTCCTCTTCCTAATGTGTCCTGAAATGGCTCCAGTTGATTGTAAACACTTGCCAGCAGTTCTGAAGTTCATCTACTTGTCTTTTCAGGTTGCTGTTAAGTGCCTTCACACCATGGCCCCAAGCTTTAATTTTTTCCATTTGAGAAGAAATGGTCATTCAGTCATCTTTCAGCTCAGGAGGCCTGAAGAAGTTATCTTTCATGGCAGATAACACCAGATTCTGGCATGTTCTTCATTAATGAAGTCAATTCCCAGGAATATAAAACTGTGATAACTCAATGTGATCTGACAGATAGTGTCCAGAAACATAAGCCAATTGACATCTAAAGAGCCATGAGGGATTAAAACACATTCCATACATCTGTTCAACTTCCAAGCACAGGTTTTTCCCTCCCAAGATTTATTCTATCTTTTAGTCTAACAACCTCATCTCCAAAGTGAATGTGGTCAAAGAAAAAGGAGCTACATAGAATGTAATGACATTAAAAGTAATGCACTCAAAATCACAATCCAATGACAGAAAGACTGAATTAAAAGCCTATGAATAAGATTGCTTATTCTGTTTTCTTTAATCAATAAGACCTATTGAATGCAATGAATAGCTTGCTGGTTTAACATTCTAGTATTGTGGCACTTAGGTTAAAGTTACAGTCCGATTAACCAAAGACTTATTTCAAGATGATAAAATTTCATGCCTATCAAGTTCCTGTACTGCAGCTTGAGAAATGACATTTTACTTCCCCATTGTATTACCCAGCCTAGTGTTACAACAAAGTTCAATAAATTTCACCGGCAAAGTCTCAACTTCCCTGATGAAGTACAGTTACAAAATTCCAAAGTGACATTGAATAATACATTTACAATGCTAAAAATTTAGGTGCAATTTCAAAAATATACTATAAAGCATTATCAGTGTATAAAATTTACCCTTCATGTTTATTATAGCATTTAATAATGTATTTTTAAGTGACCAAAAATCAACTACACAGACTGATAACTTTGAGAGTTCTGGAAGAGAAAACAATTCCAAACAGCACAAGACTTCATAGCAATTTCCCAGTTCTAGGAAACAGAAAAGTTCCTTTGAATTTATTTCAGGGACAAAAGTAGTATTTGAAGTCAGCAGTCCTCCTTCCCAGCAGTCTTTGTGTGCCTCCAATATATCAAAGGAGATAAGTTGATATTGTATTATTGACAATTAGGAATCAATAACTGTGCCCTGTTTGGTATTTCAGACAGCTCCCCCTCTTAGTATGAATCACCATGCATAGCTCAAGGGAGACAAGGATTTTCCTGCAGAGGAGAGCTTCTCTACCACATCAGAGGTTCAAATCTTTCCTTACAATGATTTGCTCTAAGTTGCAGTTTTTTTAATTCCCCATTATGGATCTTATCTATAGTACTGGTATTTGAAAGTGAGTTCCATATGACATTAAGTTGTAATCAACTCCTCCATCAGTCTCGCCAAAATTCCATTTAGTGTTTCCAAAAATTCCATTCAGTCCCACGACATTATTAAGTTTTCAAATTGTACCACCCATCTTTTTTATAATGATACTGAATTTAATCAGCTCTCTTCTATGTACTGTACTTCGTGATGTTTGTTTGAATCTCCCAAGTAGTTTCTTCCAGATTTTCAATGTGTTTGTCATTTTCCATAATTTATAGGTCCAACTTTGCTATTTTAGGCAAAAGTGTTTCAAGTTTTTCCTCCAGGGAGGTCATGGAGTTATATAGTTTCTTGATTCTGGAAATAATTTTCTGAAACAAGTCTTTCATGTAGAATCCAGAGTTCTTGATAGAGTCATTTTCTTTCTACCTCACTTTGTTTAATATTGTAGAAATTTTAATCACTAATGTACCTGATGTCGGTGCTAAATGTGTGGCTCAAATAAAACATACACTCTAACTATGCCTTCTGATGAAAATCTGAAGAAAAAACTGGAACATCCATTGAATCATTCAGATGTGTCTATTATTAGAACCAAAATTTTAAATGTGATTTTAGAGAAATTGGGCTTTGATTTTTCTAGTGTAATCAAAGTATGGGTTAGAGACTTAGTCTTTCATACATAACAAGGCAGTTCCCAGGGAAGGGGGGTTTCCAGGTTCCCTGCCCCACTTTAAGGAAGGGTTTTGCTGAGCAGAGAGAAGGAAAAAGGAAGGAAAGAGACCTTACTTTCACCAGAAGCCAGTAACATTGGCACGTTGGCCTCAGACTCCAAAATACATTTCTGTCACTGATTAGTGATTTAGCTCGAGGCATTTTGTTATTGCAGACCAATCTAAGACAGACACAGATGATATTTCAGCAGCGATGTGGAAGTGCAGGACTACGGAACCAAGCTGGAGTCCACTTCATATTACTGCCTGGCTTCCCTATGTCACCACTCTAACAGAGCATCATAATGGCAAACTAGACCTGTGTCTAACAGTTCTAAAAATGTGTGGGCATTCCCCTTCCCACAGTTCATAGTTACCTGACTAAACATCCATAGGGCCCTTTGCAGAAAGAACTGGGGACCATATGACTACGTAAATTGCCTTAATGTTGCAGATCTTTCCATTAGGACTCCAACCCTTGTTATTAAAATTTAGGTATGAAACTGGTGGAGGGTCAGAGACTATGATTTTTAATTATGCTTTTTAATTGAAGCAGTTTCTCCATCTCATCCTCATCCTCTCTTGAATTCTTTGTACAGACTGAATAGTAAATTGTTGGCCATCCATTTATTTTACTATGTAGCAGTACCCCTAGGACACCTAGTCTATTAAGCATCTCTATAACTCTGTAGGTCAGACCCCCAGGATGCTTCTCCAACCTTTCCATTTATTACAATAATTTCATGTACCTGGTTCCTGGTTCATAAATATTTCCACCTGGCCCTCATTGTTTCAGTATGCTCCTCTTTCACAGTGCTGTTTTTTTCTGTAACAGCATTCCTATCAGCAGCCTTGGGATGCAGAGGCAAATCACCACAGAATCACAGAGGGAAGTGGTACCCCTCTCTCCAGCATATTCCTGATGGTCTTGGTGAGTGGTGTGTCCTCTGGACCTTCCCATAGAACATATTCCTCTGGTAGGTCTTCTGGGTTCATATACTGATAATTTATCACTCTATCATGAGTCCATCTCTGAATCTTTCACTATGCCTTTTCTCATAGTCTGCCTTGTCTCACACAATATATGTTAGAGATCAGCACACAATAGCCCCCAGACCAAACACAGTCTATTACCTGTGTTTGTAAATCAAGTTTTATTGGAACATACACAGACATTCTCATTTATGTATTATTTTATGGCTGTTTTCCATAAAAAGTTGGAACAGAAACCATCTGATCCACAAAGCTAATAGTATTTATTATATCTCCTTATCAGCAAAAGTTTTGTCTTTCCTGGCATAACTTATTACTTTCTCTAAGCTTCCAGGAGCTATAGTAGAGAGGTGTTTGTCCAAGTACCACATTCTGTATCATGGAGACTATCCCAAGCACTCAACTATCCCTTACCCAACTCTTTCTGCCACCTTGATCAAGCCTTGTCTAGTCCCAGGAATAGTCTCACAATTCTTTCCAGTATGTGCAGGCTAGGTTCTATAATTTTTCAGGGATGTTGTACTTTCTTTCACTATCAAGTCCTGAGGCCATGTTTTCTTTTTATGAGGACATCAATTCATTTCTTCTCCCTGCCATGTTTATCAGATTCCATTACTTCCTAACTAGCATTTTAATGCTCACATGGTGGATCTGCATTATTTGGATCTTAAGCTCCATTGGATCTCAGCTACTTGGCAACAAAATACTAGCCTTGTTTCTACACTTACTTTTTCCCTCACTGAAAGTGATCGCAATCTCTTTATATAATTCCAAAGAGGTTATCTAAATTTCACATTTAGCTTTTAATTGCTGAAAAATTGCTTCCCACTTTATCACCCAAGTCTGTCATTACAGTTACTATTTCTCCAATATTTATTAATGCTTAATACAGTGTATCAGTTAATGAGTTCCTTTTCATCAGTGTGCATTCCAGTTTATCCCACCTCACTACCATGAAGGCTTGAACAACTGCACTACCACGGCATCAAGAACTATCTGCTTGTCCTCTACCACCAGTGATGGATCCTCCCGAACAATAATGTATACTTCTGCTCTCAAAAAAGTGGAAAATAGAACCTGGAATGAGGAAGATATAACTTACACCTTGGATTCATCTATTCATCCTTACTTTTAATTACTGCTGGTCTCTAGAATTTCACACGGGAACTAACTATTTCCCCATTGTATTACTTCTCCCCAGGAGTCACCGGGTTTCTTGAATTTAATAAAATATATCACAGAAACCTAGTAGAGCCATTCTCATTACTAGTAGAGCCAACATACAAATATTGGTATGACAAAATCAAAAATAAATATGAATCTGCAGGTATAGTTAAGCCTATATGATAATCACTGTAGCCATCGAGCCTTAGGAAGGACTTCCACTAAATTTAGAAAAGGACTGACTTTCAGAAAGGAAAAGAAAAATATCAAATGGTTTCACTTATAGGTGGAACATAGGAAAACCAAACAAAACATCAGGAAAAGACAAAACTTGCAAGCTGACCATAGACTTGACATAAGCAGAAAGAGAGGGGGTAAAACAGGGGAGGGAAGAGCACAAGGGACGATGGTGATGATCACAGATGCTATGGTGGTGGGAGAGCCATGGGGACTACACCTGAAGGGAAAACAATTCTGTAAGAAGATAAATTTCTTAAAAATTTAAAAAAAATTTTAATGGTTTGAGTATATAATCTACCCTTTAGTATTGGAAAATAAGACGTATAACTTGCAGCAGTGAGCTTTAATCAGAAAAATACAGGCAAACATTTGGTTTAAAAAAAGGACTGACTTAGTTTACATCTGAATATTTAAAATTGCATTAATACTGTGCTTACTTTTAAAATAAGAAGTTAATATAAATATTACTTAAATTCCTTTTTGTGCAGAGATTTTTTTCCTCTTACAACATAACTGCTGCTGTTACATAAGAGTACTAAGAAACCAAAAAGTTAAGAGAGCACTCAGAGAATGACTGTTAAAATCATTATTAGGAAGTGGGAAAAATTAAGAGAAGGAAACTGCTTTCACTGCAAGGTTTTAAACTATAAATATTTAGATACATCTTATCCAGACCTATCAGAGCTGAAAGAAGGAATATTTTTATTTGCTAATACTTTCAAAGATATCATGGAAGAAAATAAAAAGTCAATAATCATACATTGACTATGGAATAGCTTTATATGATATATATTAACTGGGCAAATAGTGACTTTCAACATATTTATACCTGAACGTGAAAGAATTCAACGACTACGTAAAAATGCTAATGACTTTGGAGAATGTGTATGATAACAAAATGAGGAACTGTGAGCTAGTACAGTAAAAGGATTATTTACAAATGTAGGGACAGAGTATGAGTGATTACTAATTACAAAGGGAGAGATGGACGAAGCGCAGGTGACATAAGTGGTGGAATACAGCAGGGAGAGAGATGTTCGTGACTAATCAGAGAATATATTCCATAACGCAAAGGGCTGGATGGGATGTGACTGTCAGCCTTTTCAGATTTCTAATATACAGGTTCCAGGAATAGCAGCTGTAATGAGGAGTGTGGTATCGCAGCTGCCCAGAGTTCCTGCTTGTCAGAGGAGCGATAAATACACTTTAATACAATATGCAAATCATGAAAATAAAAACATCATGCATGCTATTTATCTCTTCATAATCTATAATGCACATTAGGGGTGAAGTTACACACACACACACACACACACACACACAAACACACTCTTCCCCAAAGCTGTGAAAGTATTTATTATGTCTTGCCATAAATTTTAGTTCTGTTAATATACAACCACCTAGACCGAAACATGAAATGATATTTGAAATGCATTTCTTTGGAATTTACCAGTATGTGAGTATATCTAAATCCTGGAAATTCTCAGTACTTCAGGTAAACAAAAAAACAAACTATGTTCAGTGTATAACTATTTTTCTGTGCAATCTGAGTGGGAGTAATGAACCTCAAAAAGGAAAGCACAGATTCAGCCCAAACTAGAACTCACCCATAAAACAGTAACTGTGGACTACTCCTTCTACTATAAAATGTGCTAGAACTTGTTTAATCTAAAAGAACATTTTTGTCATTGTCTTATATTGAACTTAAAAAAAATCAAAAATAAAAACAGGAGGGACACCCTGGTGGCACAGAGGTTAAACACTGTGCTGTGGAGCTGTCGGCAGCAGCAACACAAGTTCGATGCCTGGCCAGGGAGATTCCCACATGGCACAGCAGACCTCTCCTGCCTCACCTGCTGCTCCCCTCAGCAGTGTATTTCTGTCGATCTGCCTGTTCTGCTCCCCACTCTGACTCTGGTGAACCCTCTCGCCGCCCCACACCTTTGGTCTGTACCCCAGCTTGTATGCATAAATAAATAAATCTTTAAAAATAAATAAATAAATAATTAAAATTAAAACAATATTCTCATTTTGAAACATTAAAATAGGTACTAGCAGCAAAACAAGGCTTGCAATATAAAGTAGCATATCATATCTCACCTTTAATTCTAAATTCAATAGTCACCCATACTAAATTTAGGAACAACTTTTCTATAAAAATATTTAAGTGTCTGTCCCAATAAATTCCTAGATTATTGAAATTGTTTGAAATATTAATCAAATAAATCAGGTGTTTATTATTAAAAGTCAATTTGCATACTAACTTAATATTTTCTGTATTTCTTCCAAGCTAGAAAACTAGGCTTTATAAGCCAAAAATAAAGAAGCAATAGATTCCAGAGAATAAAAGCTCTATCACAGCAGGTAAAGCGGGGGAGATAGTCAATTCGTTGGACGTTTTTATAAATAAAGGTAATTAACAAACTTTTACCTCTAGAAATAGGCAAAAATGTAATTGGCTTATCAGAGTTTTCAGAAATCTACGTGAGGGTTGGAATGTAATAAAGGCAATTTCTCAGGTATAGATGGCAGAATGAGTTAGACTGCAGACTGACCATCTACCAAAGTGGATGGAATGCACAACCACAGTTCAGGAAACCCTTGAAATTCATCAGTATCAACCATCCAAAAAAAGAAATCCAACTTCATTCCATGAACTTTTAAAAGTGATGATCAAGAAAAGAAAGATTCTGGCTAGCAGAGCAGAGCTCCTACCTACGGGCTCAAAGCTGTTTTACAGGAAGAAGGAAAATCAGTCAAATTCCCATAAATCTCACCAGTATCACATAATCTGTAAAGACACAAAAAAATAGAAAGTGTCATGGTAAAATCCTATAAAGTAGAAGAAGCAAAATTATTAGAGACTAGGTCTGACTCTCAGCAAATGCAGAAGAAATTTCAGGGCTCTGAAAATCAAAATAATTTTCTCAATTTAGAGTGAAGCCCTGATTATGTTACCACAGGACTAAGGCTACAACTCCAATAGATACAGGACAAAATTTAAAAACAGAAAACAGAGATCAGGTCATCCAACACCGGCTATATTCAGGCCTCAAAAATACAACCCCCTTCTGTGCCCATCCCCACTAGCAGACTCTGAAAAAGTGACTAGAAAGCTCACAGCACAACCCTACAACTCAGCACGTGGGAAGAAGAGTTGTCTGACATGGTTAATTAAAGGCAAACTGTAATCACCCACTCTCTGAATCAGTTCCAACAAGTAGTACTGTTCAACACTGCTTCCAATTAGCATAAGCTAAATGAAAGTAATACCCCCATACACACACACAACACCAAAAAAAAAAAAAAATCAGAAAAAAAAATTAGAACAGGGAGATCACGATATGCAAGAACCAGATGAGGAATTTATTTGAGGAAAAACAGATATACAGGCCCAATGAAAAGATCATTCCCTAAATGCATCATGCTATAAAAGAACTTAATAAAAACATGAAGTCAATAATATGGAATTCAAAGCTAACATAAACAACCAAATGAAATAAAAAGAGCAACTCCAGAGCCAAGGAAACAAATAAAAAGCTTAAACACCATTTGCAAACCAATAAATAAATTATAAATATCAAGTCACAGACATGCAAAAAGGCATGAGATTATCAAGTACCTGTAAAACAGATTAAGAATTTAATCAAGTAGAGAGAATGGGATACGCATGGAAAGATTGAGGCCAAGGAAATCAGCACACATGATGTGATACATGGGACAACCTATAAACCTTTCCAGAAAAGTAAAAAGTCCAACTAAACAAAAGCTAAGTTAAAAGGAAGATCTCATCAGAAACAATGGTAAAGAGGTTTGTGCTATTTGGACAATACCAAGTCCTACACCTGTAGAGAGAAAAACAAAACTAAGCATCATTGAGATTTATGTTATATAAAAAGAATGCTTGGAATATTTGACAAAATAAAAGGAAATATATAAATAATAAAAGCATTGAATGCCAAATAAGGAGGTTGGAGGCAACATAAGTACTCTTTTACTATCACATAACTACAAAGTCTCAAAATATATAAAATTAAGCATAGTGTTTGATACCATGTTGAAGCTTTATAATCTTTGTTAAATGGAATGTTATCAACATTTGTGGTAAAGAATATCTGTCCAAATAAGTAACTTTTTTAAAGATTTATTTATTTATACATACAAGCTGGGGTACATGCCAGAGGCATTGGGTGGCGAGAGGGTTCACCAGAGACAGAGTGGGGAGCAGAACAGGCAGATCAGAAATACACTGCTGAGGGCAGAAGCGGGAGAGGCAGGAGAGGTCTGCCGCATCATGTGGGATTCTCCCTGGCTGGGTGTCTAACTCATATCACTGCTGCTGACAGCTCCACAGCACAGTGCTCAACTGCTGCGCCACCAGGGAGGCCCTAAGTAACTTATTTTTCTTCATGTTAAAATACTTATAAAATTCTAATATTGTTAAATTAGCATTATATGATCACATTTTATAAATAAGTATTACTATCTGTGTGTTGGTGAGTGTGTATGTTAGCAGTGAGGCATAGAGAATTGTCTAAAAAAATATTTACTTAAAAATAATGGGTAGATGCTGATGGGAATGCAAACTGGTCCAACCACTATGGAAAGCAACATGCGTTTCCTCAAACTAAAAAACGTGGAGCTACCATACAACCGAGCAATACCACTTTTGGGAATATACCCAAAGGACACAAATACACTAATTCAAAAGGATCCATGCACCCATATGTTCATTGCAACACTATTTACAATAGCAAAGGTATGGAAACAACCCAGATGCCCAAAAATAGATGACTGGGTCAAGAAAATGTGGTATATATACACTATGGAATACTATTCAGCATTCAAAGATAAACACATGCAATTCACAGCAACATGGATGGAACTGGAAGGGATCAATGCTCAGCAAAATAAGCCAAAAGGAAAAAGAAAAATATTGAATGGTCTCACTTATAATAGAAATATAGGGGAACCAAATGCAAGAGCAACAATCGGCAAGAGAGGGGGGAGGATTGGGGCTCAGAATGGGGGAGAAGGGAATCAAAGGGGACTGTGGCGATGGTTCACAGGTGAATTGGTGGTGACAAACCTACGGGGAATATACAGTAATGTAAAAGACACAAATAAAAATAACAATTAAAAAATGATAATAATGGGTAGATTTTAAGATTATAAAATTTGGGTTGATACACTGCTTTTGTTGTTTTTTTATATTTCACTTAACTTTTCATGTATCATTTATTAGTATATCAACAGCAAAATTATTTTTCCTAAAAATTGGGAAGAATTAATGGCCAAGGTAGTGACAAGTCACACACTTGGAAATACTTGGCTGTTTGGCAGTTTTCTTAGCTGTGCCTTTGTCAAGATAAACAATTTTATCTTAAAAGAAATGAAAACCAGTTAGTAGCCAAAAACAATGGATTTTCAGAAAGGGGACTTGGAAAACAGAAATGCAACAAATATACTTGAGTCCAGAGAAACATTTGGGAAAAGGATTGTTGACAAAGAATAAAATTTTGCATTTACATAGTGATTTTTCATCTTCAAAGTTCTCTTCACAGAATACTTAACTCTTTTAGAATATCCTAAAGATACTAGGGACAATCATTTTTATAAGTGAAAAGGAGAAACAGTTGCAAGTCTGTTTCCTTCTATATTTATGGATGGTGGTTATATATTGTCTCCTAATGTCAAAGACATCGAACGTGGAGTAAGCAAATTAGTGACATAAGAAAAGCTCACAATTCAAAACCTAAAGAAAACTCTATTTTTACATCAATGCTGGACAAACAGATTTATGTTTCAACCTAAATGTATGCCATCCTCGTGCGTTTCATCATTCATCATTTACAGAATGAATGCATTATGAGTTCAAACAGCTGTACAGTAATATATATAATTAGATTAAACTCTAACCCAAACTATTTCATTTTACAGATAAAAAAATTGAATCCCTATAGCTGCAAGGCCAGATGATTTCAAAGTCATATATTCTCTCAACCTTTGCTCTTTCTATACTTTTACTTTGATTCTTGTGTCCTTTCTGAATTTTTTTTATCAAAAGGAAGATACCAAACCAATAATCTTTATGTAATAGAAATTTTTAAAAAATTTCTTAAATTTTTAGAAATCCAATTTCTTTATAAATAATATGGTAGGTTAAAAAAATTCGAATTTGAAAAATCTAAACATGAAAAACTATCGATTGATTCTACTGTGCTTTACAAGGCCCCCCAACTCTAGGAAACAAATATGAAACCACATATGGGAAAGTTATCATAAGGATATATTTACTTGGTTAGGAGGTAGAGATTTCTTAATTAAAATATATGTAGTTCAACTAGGTTTCTAAGCAACTCCAATTCCTAGAAAAACGGGACTCATTTTAGAAATTATGGGATTTTTCTTCAATAATTTGAAGTGATATATGCACTCCTATGTTCACTACAGCACTATTTATAATAGCCAAGTTATGTAAACCCAAAATATGCCCACTTGACATATTGATTCAATGGTACTTAAGAAACAATCAGTGCAAGAACAGAGATTCTTCCTGTCCTTCTAAGATCAGAAGATAAATCTCTCATATAAAAGGTACCCATCCTCTACCAGGATAAAAGACATCCTTATCACGGGAGACAGGGAATTCAGGGTCATGAGGCTGAATAAGCAAATCTCATTAAACTAAGTCTTAGCTTCCTAGTTACTCCTTCACTATTTATTACTCTTAGCTCAAACCGCTTTTGTCTTGTCAATTGTTCACAAATTTATTGTTTCTTTGTCCAGAAAGTATAGACAAAGGTTTTCATTCTCTTGTAAGGCTTCCATGTATATTTAAAAACTCAATAAATTTGTATACTTTTCTCCTGTTAATCCGTTTTACATCAGGTTTATTCTTTTTTTTTTTTTAAAGCATAAGGATTTTTTTTTTTTTACATACAAGCTGGGGTACAGGCCAGAGGCGTGGGGCGGTGAGAGGGTTCACCAGACACAGAGTGGGGAGCAGAACAGGCAGATCAGAAGTACACTGCTGAAGGGAGCAGCGGGCGAGGCAGGAAAGGTCTGCCCCACCATGTGGGATTCTCCCCGGCCGGGCGTTGAACTCGCGTCGCCGCTGCCGACAGCTCCACAGCGCAGCGCTCAACCGCTGCGCCACAGGGGAGGCCCTACATCAGGTTTATTCTTAAACCCAGCCAGAGATTTAAAAGGGGTAAAGAATTTTTTCCTCATCTGCATACTAAATTGGAATTTCATTATCTAAATTTTGTTCTTTAATTTTGTTTTTTGTTTTTCTAATTGAGGTAACACTGGTTTTAATGCACTGTGTATCATTCAGGAGAATAGGCTCACATTTTCTCACACATATATCACCATGCCCTACCCACCACCAGAACACCCATATTTTTTTCATATCATTGGGCCCCCTTTCTACTTTTTTCCACTGATATACTCCCCTTCTGTTAGCCTCAATTCTGCAATTGTATTTCTAGATTTTGTTTTGGCTTTATTTTGTTAGTTCCTCTGTTTTGTTTCTCTATATTCCACATGAGTGAAATGTAGTATCTGTCTTTTCCCCTCTATTTCACTTAGCATAATCCCCTCCATTTTCATCTGTGTTGTTAAAAAGGCAAAAGTTCATCTTTTTGATAGGTGAATAGTATTCACTGTATGTATGTACCCCACCTTCTTAGTTCAGTCACCTATCACTGGACACTAAGGTTGTCTCCATAACTCAGCTATTGTAAATTGTGCTGCACTGAACAAAGGTGAGCTTGTATCCCTTTGAATTAAGTGTTTTTGCATTCTTTGGATAAATGCAAAAGAACAGAATCACTGGAACATAGAGTATATCTATTTTTAACATTTTGAGAAACATCCACTGCTTTGGATTTCCACAGATGTCAGATAACCTGCCAATATCAAGCAATTGCCTTGCTACGAGCATCCCTGTATAACACAGAGGTCAATTCCTTTGTATCACTGGACCTTTGTATCACTGGATCCTTTGAACAACATTTCTTCCAGATAGGGTTCCTTACACATAAGTGATTTCTTTCTTTCCAGAAAATTCAAAGCAATAGGAAAATAACACAGAACAACAATATAGTGAACAGAAAAGATGTTTAGAAAGTAGTTTATCTAAGGTTCAAAATAATACCTAGGTTCTTGTACAGAATTTTCCTAAAGGTAGGAGAAATAGGAAGAAAATGAAACCCTTTCACCAGGATTCACAGAGGTTTGGTTTATCTGCAAAATATGAGTATGACAGTGGTTAGAAGTCCCAGCATTTGCCAACCCTTGGAGAAAACAGTAAACTCAGGCAAGAAAGTCCAGTAGTTGGAAACTGAGGGTCAGAGAGATTTATACATAACAAGGACCAAGGAAGTGGCCCCACAGAAGACAAAGGAAACCAAACTCTTCATTTCTCCTTATTTCAAGACATGAATCTGAGGTGGGACTGAAATTATAATAAAGGATTATTTATTCTAGTGATAAAGGGTTAAGAGTGAAAAGTCAACAAGGATATTTTACCTAATTCAATGTCTGGTACAATGTCAATGTTCCATATTGTTTTGTTGAGTTCAACTGATAGAAAAAGAACAATATTTGGCATGGTCACTTCCTTATCAAATATCATAAATGACAACCTTTAAACAGGTAGAATAGAAATGTGGATAGGAAAAGAAGCTGATAATAGGGATTATTTTATTTATTTTAAGACATCTTTCACAACCCTAAGACTGCTTTTCTCTTGTTTAAATTTTTAGTAACCAAACTCAAAATAAAATATCTATACTCAATCAACGGAGAGGTCTGTCTAAAATCTTAAAATGGAACTGACTGCAAGTAATAAGTAATGTTATATAATGAAATTCCACAGTAAATCATTTCTTTTACATAACGTTTGCTCTACATTTTTTGAAAAATGTCCAAAAGGGAAATTAAGCAAGACCTTCAGATGCCTTTAGAACTAAAGCCTAGGACAGTGCATTGTATTTTGTTAATTAGGTACATCATAGACAAATGATAAAAAGTTAGATACACTTCTACACTCTACTTTCACATTACACCATATACTTTTCAGTAGGTATTTTCAAATGTATAGGCTGGATATTCAGAATGACTTGTTCATACTGCTATCAGCACCAAAACCCAAATCTTCCTTTTTCTTTTGTCCTCGAAATATGGTATGCTAATGTACCTTCTCTGACCATAATAAGGCAAAAAGATATCATATGAAAGCAATGGATATTATCATACAATATATTATCATACAATATTATCATACAATATAAAAGACTGGTTTTTAAATGAGGCTATGAAATTTTGGAACAATATTTTGGTTACTTGTATTTTATTAAAAATATAATTGCACTCATTACAAAACAAAAATTACACTGGTCAACAAATTTTTACAAAAGTCCTATCAATGAAATAAAATTAGTCATTTCCTATCAATTTGTATGTGCTCAACACGAATATGACAGTCAAGTTCTAATATTGGCTCTAGCTTTTTTGGTAATCTGCAATAAATGGATGTTTACATCACGAAATGCATGCCAATAGTAATAGGCCTACGGTTAATACCTGTAAAAATCAAGTCATAGACTACTTCTTCGATTTCTTCACTTGTCTCTTGTACAGCTGTTCAGGAGAATCTCTGGGGAGTGTCCAGCAGTAGTCAGCCAGCATTGTAGTGGATCGTTTTCCCTGGTATCTGTGTTCCATTGATGCGAACATATCTTGATGAAAACATTTGCCATGTTCATCACTAACCATACCACAGTTTTCAGGGAAGAAATCCAGGTGGGAATGAAGGAAGTGGATCTTTTTTTTTTTTTTATACATACAAGCTGGGGTACAGGCCAGAGGCGTGGGGGCGGTGAGAGGGTTCACCAGAAACAGGGCGGGGAGCAGAACAGGCAGATCAGAAATACACTGCTGAGGGTAGCAGCGGGTGAGGCAGGAGAGGTCTGCCACGCCACGTGGGATTCTCCCCGGCCGGGCGTCGAACTCGCATCGCCGCAGCCAACAGCTCCACAGCGCAGTGCTCAACCGCTGCGCCACCGGGGAGGCCCAGGAAGTGGATCTTTAGAGACATATTACAGCCAAGTTTCTGATACTGCATCAGCATGTCTTCTACTAGTTCCTTGTAGTTTTCTAACCTAACATTCCCAAGAAAATTTGTAGACACTAGGCAAAAAAGCATTCCATGCTTGTTTCACGTCACCCTGCAGCAAGTTGTTGAACCAGTCATCTCAATGCAGACGGAATGTTTGGGTAAACTATTCTCAACTTCTTTTGCTTCGTTATTCCAATGGAAAGAGGAGGAATCAAGCAGAAGCAACAGTCTTGTATGTGATTGCTTGGCTCTCTCCACACCATGGGAATTGCAAACGGCATTGATGGTCTTTTGCCACTGAACCACTGTGAAAGCTGTGTTGTACATGTAGCACAGCACAGATGCGGGGCCCAAGATTTGTCTTGGTCACCAACCTTGCATCCCAAGTAAAGATGATAAGCCTTCTTCACTTAAGAAGTGATCCTTTTCTTCTGGTTGGCAAATGTCACTTCCCCACAAATAGAGCAGAAATTGTCCAAGCTATTAACACACTTTCAAGGCATTACTATTCTGTATTGCGCCTAAATGGGTAAAATAATAACAGTTCTACGGAATAGTAGTTTCAGCTGTCTCACACAAAGTCTGAAATATTTTCAATGCTCAACCTTTCCGACAGGGCTTTATATAGTGCACTGCTGACGTCAGCTTACTTCAGCAGCCGCCTGGCAGTAGTATCGCATTGCATCAGAAAATGATGCAATCAGCTCTGGATGATGTGTGCATGATGCTATCATGCAATGCAATGCAATATTACATCATTCTAGGCTGATTTAGGATGTTGTTGCAGTCCTACTGGATAAATTTACACGGTAAAACATATAAAATGAATTACATGAAATATCTTCAAAATGAGAGCTAATAAAAAATTTTCAGGGTTATATTCATGTTCAGCACACCAAGATACTACAGATTAGGGCCTTTTCAAGTCAGTTTATGATCTCACTGTTAACCAGTGTTATCAGCATTGTTCTGTCACTTACAGCCAGAGCTGATGCAGCAGGACTTGGTTATCTGTTCAGATTTGGGCCATTATAACATGTGGAAACAAGGCAGACTGACAGGCAAGTGTTTCAGAAGTTTTGAAATTACAATGAGGCAAAAATTTAAATCTTCACTAATGTGAAGTTTTAGAATTTAAAATATTTTAATTACTATAGTTCACCATACAACCAATTTAGTTAGGTAATATAAAGTAGGAGCTAAAAACCTGGGCATTGGAATCAGTTCTAAATGGAACCTCTTCAGTTAACTGGAAAGAATTTTTAAACCTCTCTACATCTCAGTTATTTCATCTGTTAAAAAAATAAAAGAAAGAAAAAGAAAAAAATACTACAATTAGTTACCTTGTAACATATTTTGAAGATTACGCGAGATTATATATGTAAATCCAAGCAATGGTTGTCAGAGAGTAGGTATTTATTGTTCTAAAATCTTCATTACCATTAATGTTTATTCTTAGAAATTTGAGCACTTATGAAGACTTCAGGAAAGTGTTGGAGATACAATTTTGACTTAGCAGAGGATGCCAGCCACTGCTAGGTACGGAGACAACCACTGATCTTTACCAGAAAGCCTCTGTGGTTAGCTGAATGTTGGCTCCCAACACTGGCCCACACATAAGCCAATGGGAAAGGCTCCCCCTAATAAAGGTTACTAATGTGTTTAACATGCCCACTAAGCTTTAGAGGAGAAACTCATAGAACTCTTCCAAAATCTAAACAAAATTATTGGATTTGATTCAAAAAAAAAGTCTGCTCATTCCCAAATGGTTTGAACCAATCCTCAGAACACAGAGCAAAGTGGTTTTTATTCCTTTAATTAGAAATCTCCTTTTGATGCCTGTATAATCTGGCAGCAGGGGTCTGAAGAACTTTTCTCTTGTTATTGATTAAAACTGAGACCTACAAGACATTCATAAAACTCAGGGCTCCAATTCTCAACAATCATCAATCTCTAAATTTAATAAACTTTCTAGCCAGAGTCTCTATCACCAGAATAATGAGAGACCAGTACACACTAAATGTACCATGGTTCTTTTTCTAGCAACACATTGTTTCTGATAGATGGCAAATGTCAACACAGAGGAGACCTTGGGGAATTGTTGAGAATCTAGCAATATTGCCTATTAAAGTTAACACCATCCATCTACACATACACTGAAAAATCGTATTTTTCTTCTCACATGCCCATTCAATTTTACAAACTTAATGGGTGGGGTCTTCAGCGATCTGAATCCCTGGTTCTTTTTAACATTGTATGTGCCATCTAGACAAAACAGAATAGAAGAAAGAATGACTCTTCCATTCTATGTCTCTAAATGAGAATACAAAAAGCAAATATTCATATCAACCCTTATTTGGCACCACATTTAAATTGGAAATTAGAATTATTTTCTACTGTGTTCTCATTTATTTCTTTGGATACAGTGTGCAGAATGAAAGAGTTGTTCACAGAAGTGAAGCAAATAATTTGTCATCAGAAATAGCTTTCTTGCATCACACTTTAATTATTAGAATAATTTACTTTTTGCCATTTCAGTGCCTTGTTTACCCTAAGCTATGACAATTGGAGAGAATCATCTTCTAGGCATCAGGCTGTCACTTACCAAGGGAAAGCATTCCTCAAAGAAAGTGCAAAATTATTCAACTCTTCTAACTCCTGCACACTAGTCTAAGTTTCTAGTTATTTCAGGTATAACACTGGCACTATCCTGGGTCCCTTTAAGTATCAACAGGAATGCAGTATTAGCAGGCAGATGACCCATCCACGGTCCTCCACTCACAGACTGCACAAGCCACACAATGATGAGTTATTGCATCTACTGGGCATGCAGGCCCCTCCTTATTGCTCCTGTGGAAAAAAAGGAAAGTCCGAAAGCCCAATGCTGCTGCTGCTGCTTTCAGTCTAAGAAAGGTTTCCTACCGCCTAAAGACAATGATAGGGGAAGAAGAATGTTTGTGAGGAGAATAAATAGGTTGTGTGTTGAAAAATGTTTTATCCCAAAAAGGAAGGATACCAGTATGCCAGGTCAGAGGGAAACAATGTAAATACAGTGTTTTGCATCTGCTCATTGTACCTGCCGCTTTATGATCACCACAGGGAGCCCAGTCTTCTACAGGTGTGATATCACTTAAGTGAATTTTTCAGGAAATACTATCACAGCTAGAAAGTGGTTTTGAAATGAAAGAGAGGGACAAAAATAAAATTGTATGCTCCGAACATTTTCAAAGTTTATGATGATTATATTTTTAGACTAAATAAACTAAGAATATGTCTTCAACAAACTCTTATCAAACCTTATTGAGGAAACACTTGACTAAAGCAAATGTTCTTCAAATAATCTGAGATGTGAGCAAAAATTTAACACAAAGAAGTGAAAAACACAGATCACATTTATAATAGCAAAAAATACATTTTAATGTGCAAATCATAGTTAAGAAAATTATGTATTCCAAATAAGACAATATTATATTGACATTAAAATGTTCGCGAACTTTATATTTGTATGAGAGAATATCCACAAAATTATGTTAATAAAGTCATGTGAAACAGAAAACTCAACATGTTTGAAGAGAGATAAGTCATTCTGCCAAAGGAAGTTGTGAAATTTGTTTTCTTTCTTGGGAAATATTAAGTCAAGAAGAGAGATATAGGAGAAGAAGACTATCATGAGGAAATAACCCACGAATGTTAAAGAATTCCCAATATTTTATTTTAGAAGCATTTGCCAAAATAAACTGTTTGACCCTTTAACACCTTCACTTAGACTCTGGTACAAGCAGAATCCTTGTAAGGGAAGGCTATTTGGAAGAAATTCAAAGACAGATTCTGATTTCATTTATGTGTCAATGCTTGGTTAGATATAAAAAACTTCAAATGACAATTTGCTGTAGGAGGTAAGCCAGAGCCCAAAGTAGCTATGAGTGTTCCAGGCTTTCAGAAGAACACGTGCCCAAACGCCCTATGGTGAGCAGCACAGAGCAAAGTCCATGCTCTCTAACGTAATGGTTGCCTTTCTTTCTATTTAGTTGGATATCTGTGAGTTTTCAGACATTTTCAATCATTTGGAAAATAATACGCTAATCATTTTCTGAAGGAAATTATTACTTTGATAATTAGGAGAAATGGTAGTAAAACTTTGAAAATAAGAAATTTCAGTGTTCACATGAAAGGACCATTCAGAAGCTGTCCAAGGACATTTGGGTAAACATCTATACTTGTAAAGTGATGGATAGCACATAATTTGCTTGAAAAAGAGAGTCCAAAAGTGGTCAAGCAAAGACAAGACAATATAAACCCCAGAAAAGAAAGTCAGCATCAAAAATCAAATAGAAGAACTGACTATTTTAAAGGAACATAGAAAAAATTTGGAAATATAGTAGATGCTATGGGTGATCAAATGGTATAATTGGTAATAATTACAGACTGTTTACTGAAAAAGGCCCTTTGATAATTGCTTTATGTGTGCTGGCTAAATTACCTCTCTCAATAAGCCTATGAGACAAATGCTAATGCTATAACCATTTTAGATATCAGAAAACCGAGGCATAGAATTTTTAAATAACCTAGGCTGTGAAATTAAGAAATTAAGTGGTGAACCCAGGATTTGAACCCAGATTCTAGATCCACAGAATCAGTGGATCCAACTCTAGATTCACAGAAAAACAACAAAGGGCTTTCTATGTGCCAGGAACTGTTAGGGATTTCACAGGCTTACCTATACTAACTACACAATAACCTCTTGATATAGGTACTATTATTATTTATATTTATTGGCAGTAAACACAGGTCACCCTGGTTTACTGGGAAAAGCAGCTTGCTGGTTCATATCTTATCATAAATTATGGTGCCAAGAACTTATTTTCCTCCCATTTGAATATAAACTTTGAACCCCATTCATAGACAAAAAGCATGCCATCATTCATAGACAAAAGTATGCTGTTTATTTAAATAATCATGCATGTAATTATTGAGAGGACATTGTGTAATAACCAGATGTTACTGTTTTCCATAAGCGCATGAGAGTAGCTTTTAGACAGGAAATGTCTTTCAGCACATCTATGTATTTTGCTTACATCTACCTGCAATGTTTTATGAATTATCAATGTGTTCATAATCCATGGTTGCTCTCAGTAGTGTGGCTCAAGAGATCTCAACTACAGTATCATTAAAGTGATACATTTACTGGAATTGCTGAAAGTAGTATAAGGAGAATGGAAAAGAAGAGAATAAAACAGGGAGAATATTTTTTAAATTATTTTTTCCCAAAACAAAAGTTTAAGCTCTTGGGAGTACTTGAAACGTATGCTATGATGCTGTACTTCATTTCAGATGGCTATAGCACCCTCTGGTGAATGACATTCATATCTCACAATTTTCTCAAAAATTTACAAGAGTGTTTTAGAAGTAATTCATCTCCGGTTTTGTTGTTGTTGTTGTTGTTGTTGTTGCTATTTTTGCTTATTATGTAAACATATGCCCAAACTGAATTTATTTTTTCTGAGATGAAGTAAATACCAATAACAAAATGAGTTTTATGTAACATGGAAACACTACTTCCATAAATAAATAAGAAATGTAGGGATGTGGGTATCCTAGATTAATCAAATTAGTTGTAGAACATACTAAATAGCTTTTGGATCAGATCTACAGAGTAATATATATCAACAAACTTTTTTCCTTCATTTTTCTGTATAAGCTTCCAATTTCTAATGGGTTGAAGCTCATCAATACATCCACATACCTTGTTTCCATGCCTCGTTTAGCTCTTTACACCTACATTATTTTCCCAATGATATCTTACTGCTGTTTTATTTATAAACATAGCTCCCAACAACTTACACTCCCTATGCTCTTCTCTGCTTTTTCACCATAGGATGGCCAAACACATTTTTCTCCAAACCAAGGCACCTTTGAGAGTGAAAAGGAATGCTATCAGTATTTACACTAGAATAAACAGGCAACAGGGACACTAAGACATGTCCAATACACTCATGGAGTCTATCATCTTCTAATCCACTCTTTACTTATTATTTTCTTTTTCAAGTGATCTAAAAATTTTATGAGTATACACAGGGATTTGCCTATTTGGTTTATTTCTCATTGCAATAATCCCAGTGTCTAACATGACTCTTAAAAAAGTGCTCCATAATACCTGTTAAATAAAAGAGCATATTTTCCTGCTGGTATTAATTAATGTGGTTACAAATTCCTGGTCTCTTGTGTTAGTGAGAATCCTTTGAATTGAAACTGGTTTGACCAACAGAATGTGGCAAAAATGCACAGTGACATATCTAGGCTTATTCTTTAAAAAGACAGGGAATTTTTACTTCCTAACCCTTGAGAATTCTTGTCCTTGGCATGCTTCCTCTTGCAAGCCAGTGCAGTCCTCATGCTATGAGGAACATAGAATACTCGGTAGACCAGCCCTGAGCTCCCACACAACAGCCAGGACCGATGAGTTAACTATCTTGTCAGTTCCAGCCCAGCTGAATCCTCAGGTGACTGAGGTTCCAGCCAACATCATATGGAGCAGAAGAACTGCCCTGCTAAGTCCCACAGAACTAATGTTGTGGTAAGTCACTACGTTTTTGGGTGGTTTGTTTTGCACCAGTAGACAACTGAAATATTCACTGTTTATACGAAGCACCATGACGGACAAAAAGTGAGTGAGAAAGACTGGGTCTTAAGGAATTATGAGTTTAAAGGAAGAAAAACACTCATTTATGTGAACAATGTTTTCTTTTAAGGTGATTACCATGATAAAAAGCCAAAAATAACTTGGGAGTTTGTGGGAAGGATGTGTTCAAGGAAAATTTGGAAAAATAAAGATAATGTCCTTATGTTGATGAAGTGTGATGGTCATATCACTATGTACCATCTGACGTTAGAGGACAAGGGCAGGTTTATTGCTGAAAGTGGCGCCAGTCCCATACACAGGGGTAAAGAAACATGAATACCTATTCATTAACAGCTCGAAGTTCAGTGAGGCCAGGGAGTGGCCTTTGTGAAGAGAAAGGAAAGTCAGAAAGGAGAATTAGAATTAGGTCACAGAGTCGATAATGTGCCAGTAGTTGGATTTCTTTCAGAAGTAAGTCAGAAGATTTTTTTTTTAATATTCACTGAGATTTCTGTTACTGATGATAAATATCACATGTAATCAATATAAGTGGAAAGCTGTTATTTAAGTTGAAGAAGAAAATAGAATCACTTCAAATTCCTTTTCCCAAACTTAATGACTATTACTCTTTTTTTCTTCTTTCATTTCCTCTATAGACACGTTAGTACAAAGCAGAAACAGAGTTTATATCCTCACTCCATCTGCATTTATTTCAGGATTATTTATCCACCTAATTAAGGATTTTTTTAAGACAGAGTTTTGATATTTACATATTTTTTCATATGAAAATGAAAGGCTATTAAATGTTGCTACATTTAATGTTGTTATGAATTAAATGTTTGTATTTCCCCTAAACTCAGATTTTACTATAGTTGTAAACAGAGCTTGTAAAGAGGTGATAAAAGTGAAATGGGAACTAAGAGTCTGAACCTAACCTGATAATACCAGTTGCTCTTACAGAAAAGGAAAAGACATCAGAGCGCTCTCTAAGAGATGAGGAGATAAGAAGAAGGCAGCCCTCTGTAGGTCAGGAAAAGAGCCCTCCTTTGGAGCCAAATTGGCCAGCACCTTCACGCTGGATTTCATAGTGTAATAACTCAGAAATAAATTTCAGTTGTTTAAGTCAACTAACATGGCATCCAGAGGAGACTACCACAGTTGCCATAATAATTGCTGAGAACATTGTTGTTGATAATTACATTATGTTGTTCAGACATGAAAAAAAAAATTCATAATAAGAAGAAAATTATTATTATCTAATGGACATCAAATTGAACATGAATCCTCATGTTCCTCATGAGGATTCATGTTCAATTGCTTTGTTTGAAATCATACAGGCAAATATGTGGCTAATTTCATTTGTCTCAATTTCCTTATTTATTATTTACTTACTATTTAATTATATGATGTGTGTATATGTATGTATATATAGACATATACATACATACATATATATATATAAAACATTAACCCCTTTTTGGAACAAGTTATCTTAAAAATCAATGAAAAGATGAAATTAATAAATATGATTTCAGCCAACTATTTTAATTCATTATATAAAACAAAGTAGCAATATAAAAGAGCTAGTCATTACACAATTGAGCCATAATTATTATATGAATCGATACACAAATATATCATTATTGTCTTTATGTAAATGTACATGATGAAAGAGCAATAGAAGTCATGAAAATTGTATATTTAATCAGAGACAAAGCTAAGGAAATGTACTTGTTTTCTCAGATCATAGCCAAAACAAGGGAATGAGATTTCAAAAATTTCTTGAATAAAGAAAAAAGATTTGGGCCTCCCTGGTGGCACAGCGGTTGAGCGCTGCACTGTGGAGCTGTCAGCAGCACAAGATGCAAGTTCAATGCCCAGCCAGGAAGAATCCCACATGGTGAAGCAGACCTCTCCTGCCTCTCCCGCTGCTCCCCTCAGCAGTATATTTCTGATCTGCCTGTTCTGCCCCCCACTCTGTCTCTGGTGAACCCTCTCGCCGCCCCATGCCTCTGGCCTGTACCCCAGCTTGTATGTATAAATAAATAAATCTTAAAAAAAAAAAGAAAAAAGATTTAATAACTTGAGGAAAGGCAAGTATTGCCTGCATACCATTCTTTAAGAGATGAGTCCCTGAGACAGGGAGGGTAATAAATAAAAATCTAAGGATATTCAAATTAATAAAAATAGATATAAATATTTTCCAATTTGATCTCCAGTGTAGATGTGGTGTGTCTAATGCAGAATAGGGAAGTGAATTTTTTCACATATCTATAAAATGTATATTTAATAATATACAATTGTGTGGAACAAAGGCTTCTTGAAGGTGCAGAACAATTTTTCTGAACACATTACTATGTTTTAATAGGTCCAGCTAGTCACACAATGTGTCTGGTTATCTTTCCTTACAGACCTGAGAAAGTTTCAGGACTGAGAGAATGTTTGCAGAGTGGGAATTAGAGGCAGGGACCAAACTATACTTAGAGAGAATTTCAGCCAATGAAAACTAAATGCAAACTCTCTTTGGACTTTAATACAAAACTGTAAGACATGATTTTTTAAGGAGTATAATTTTTTTTTAATTTTTAGGGATAGATAATATATGTAAAATGTCATATTTTCCAGGAAGAGGCACAACCCTCAATTCATCCAATACTTCCAAACTAATATAAATCCTTCCTTTTATCTAAAAATAATTAGTGAAATGTCTAGAGACAGTAAAAGTTAATTAATAGTAAATATATATCAAATGAGTGAAACAGGAGATAGAAAAGAGGGTTAGGCAATATATTGAATATTACTGCCAGTCAGATCCATGTGGCACAGTGAAAGAACATGGCTTTCAGGACCAGATGTCCTGGCTGCAATCCTAATCTCTATAATCCACGATACATGCAACACCAATCTATCTACATGCATTTTCGGATCCTCAGTGAGGTTCTCTCATGTTACGAATGAGGAAGCTGAGAAAAAGGTCATGAATTTATATGAGATCACAAGGCAGCTAAGTGACTGAACTGGAATTCTGGTACAGGTTATTTTAAAGTCTATTTTAAAGTGTTTTTTTTTTTTCTTCTACTTCACAAAACAGGGTGGAATCATTGGTAGAACTGTGAAAGGTCTAAGATTTTAGCCTGTTAGTTTTATACATGTCTAAAGAAATGAGACTCCTAGACCAGAGACAAAGGTCTTTATTTTTTTTTAAAGATGAATTTATTTATACATACAAGCTGGGGTACAGACCAGAGGTGTGGGGTGGCGAGAGGGTTCACCAGAGACAGAGCGGGGGGCAGAACAGGCAGATCAGAAATACACTGCTGAGGGGAGCAGCGGGTGAGGCAGGAGAGGTCTGCCGCACCATGTGGGAATCTCCCCGGCCAGGCATCGAACTCGCATTGCTGCTGCTGACAGCTCCACAGCACAGCGCTTAACCACTGTGCCACTTTTATTACTCACATCACAGAAATAGCTTGATATTCATGTTGGAGTCAGTTCCCCCTGCCACCACTCCCATACCTGTGAGGGCAACGTGGAGAGACACTGGTGGATGTCAGATACAAAGGTTTGGATGAATGTATCCCAAGTTTAGGAACCTCTCAACTTTCTAAAGGGTGATGTTAGTAAACTTTGCCATCCATAAGGGACATATTTTTATAATCCTGGTCAGGAAACAATTCTTTCCTCTATCTCCATAAGACCTATATAGATCCTATCTCTAATTTCCATACTTGTTTGATGTAGAGACATTTTTTCAAAAGGTATCTGGTCATATAGAAATGCCATAAAGAATTGTCCCCCTACTTTCGTATCTGAGGAAAAACTATTTAAAGTAGATTATGAAGTCTATTGAGCTTTCTGACAAAGATTCAAAGAGGTTTGTTGTGCTTAGCCGTTAAGTGCATACATTTATACCTAAATCTGATTCAAATTCAAGTCTCTGGGATCTGAGATCTATGTAATCAATCCTTTCACAAATGGACAGGAGACTGAGGTGATTGGGAGCAAGGAAAAAACTAGCACCTTTGTGAAAGAGATTGGCAAATTTAGGTGAAATGTAAAGAACCCAGTCAACTTACTATGCTTGGGACAGAAATTCATCCCAGACAGGAAAATCTAAGCAGAAAATAATCTGTATGAATGAAGTTCATCTCTACTCACAAGTTCCATTCAATTTACTGAGAATTCAGAAAGTTAGCATATTACTTCAAGGCAGGGACAAATTTGGTACATAATCAAAATAATAGAGATAAAATTGTAACAATAATAATGTAAAGATTGTCCAGTTTAGCTTGTATCAGATAATCAGACCATGATAGCAAGATACCGCCAGACTTGGAGAATTTAGAAGCTTTAAAACACTTCTTGCCCAGATTAGAATTAACTTGCTATCTGGGGCACAACTGTGCTTGTTGATGAAATTCCAGGGGATAAATACGGAGGGAGGCAGAAACTGACAGAGCCCAGATAAAGAGCAAAGTTGGGAGGTCACTTTCTCAAAGAACTAGAAACATAAGTCTTTCTATACAAATTAAACTGCTGCAATCTTCCTCCGTAAATTAGAAGTAAAAGTAAAGTCATCTCAATAGGAGGGCCTACCTGATAGCAGAGCCAAGGAATTTGCAGAGAAACTGCTTCCTCCTAGTTATTAAAAAAATAATAATAATAAAGCATTATTAAATAACTCAGTTAAATTAGATTCAAGCTGATTTGAAATCCAAAATATTACTCTTATTAAATCCCTAAAGTCCAGATAACTAAAACATGAAAGGTCTTAGGAATGCCGTGTTAAGGCATTGTATTATTTGGGGAATATCATCTTTTTGTGTAATTTTCATTCTAGTGAGCCACCTCAGTCTGTTATATTTGAATCCTCCAGTCATTTCTTGTAAAAAGGTAACATCATTTGCCATATTTTACTGTAGTTGCTTGCATAATAAAAGTTATACTCATTGCTGATAACATCATTAATTAAAAGAAAGCTGTGTGTGTATAAATATATATATATATATATGTTATATATATCCACATGTGGATATATATAATGCCAATAAATTTATGAGAAAATCTCTGAGAATAAGCCCAGGGACATCATTTTCATTTTCTTATGAACCACTGTATTCTCTGCTTTAATTTAAAGTTTTGACTATAATAAACTTTTCCCAGGTCTGAGGCAGCAAAAGCAATACTGGCTTATCTTGAAACTTTGTGTGGAATAAAGAATAATTCTCATTCTAAGTTCATAAGATTAACAAAAAAAAGAAAATAGATTATTTTTATTCAAATAACTTAAACTTCCTCATACATATTAATTATGCTTGCATATAAAAACATCTATAGAAGAATATAAAAAATTATAACAAATCTAGTTCATTTTTCCAGCTATGATTTGTTGCATAAAAACACTGAAATTATTTTAATTAACTATACTAACAGAGTATGGAAAGGGAAGTTAAAATAAAACATTTTTTTCCAAACTTTGGCAGAATTAAAAAGATTTTCTGTACTAGCCTGCTTTAAAGGTCATAAATGTAAACGTTTCATTTTGAAACTTCTTAAATATGAAAAATTATTTCTGTAAACATTTCATTTTGAAACTTGTTAAATATGAAAAATTATTTCAGTAAGGACTGAAAACAGTTTTCTGTTTCTTCTAAATCTGCAAATTCAAAGGGAAAAAAAGGCGTTAAGGACGTATTTAGGATCAGCGAGTATATTTTCAATGAGAATAAATGTTGACAAAGATGTGGAGAAATGGGAACCCTTATACATTGTTGGTGGAAATATAAATTGGTATAGCGATTATGGAAAATAGCTGTATGGCATTTCCTAGAAAATTAAAACTAGAATTATCACATTTTATAGCAATCCCATTCTTGGCTACGTATCTGAAGGAAATGGAGTCAGTATCTTAAAGAAATATCTAAACACCCAAGTTCACTGCAATATTATCCTCAGTAGGAAAGATGTAAGAATGTGTCCTTCAGTGGATAAAAATGGTATATATTAGAATGGTGGTTGGAAGGGGTTTGGAGAAAAGGGGAGGTGGAAGGGTGTAGGTCAAAGAGTACAAACTTTAAGTTACAAAAAGAATAAGTTCTTAGGATTAAACTTTTGATTTCTATAGGGAAATAAATAAATATAAGTCAGGTCTCAGTCCCTGCAAAAAAAAGAAAAAGAATACATTCTTAGGATCTAATATAAAACATGATGAACTACAGAAAATATCATAGTGAATAGATAATATATTAAATTATATAGAACAATAAAGAAAATATTATAAACTTGAAAGTTGCTGAAAATAAATCTTAAGCAATCTTACTACACAAAAAAGTTAATTGAGGTGGTGGATATGATAATTGCCTTGATTTTAATAATATTCTAATATACACACATACACACATATATAAACAGAGAAATAGCTGACATATAGCTAATACATATATATAAACCATCCTACTGTATATTTTCAATATATATAAATATATTTGTCACTTATTCCTCAATAAAACAGGTGGCAGAGTACCATAATCCACAAAAGAAATGACTTCAAGGCTGTTTCTGGAAAAATCTTAGAGGTTAAAAAAATATTTTATAATCTTGGCATTGTATTTATTATTTATTCTTAATAGACCTGAAGTGAGGGAGTCAATTTGAGGGATATAGGAGACAAATATAAGTAGGTGTACTGAAAATATTAGGAAGTCATTGCTTACAGTTTAGCACAATTATGAAGTTATGGGGTCAAAATATAATGCGATTACTTGGGGAAATTGACTCAGTTCAAAGAAAAATATTCTCAACAAAATATATGAAAGATAATTTCTCTGCAAGTATGGAAAGGTCCTTAAGTCTAAACTAAATATTCTAAACATTCAGATCTCAAAGTACTGGAAATATTATACCTACATTTTATTACTGCTCTCCAGAATTATAAGAATATAAACATGTCAAGGAGAGGTAAGTGCGAGTCTCTGAATTGGAACATTAGAATGAAATAGCTTGTCATAGATACACAACTCTTAGGGCCTGATTTTTCTTAGCTTAAAAGATTATAAAACTAGCAAAAAAATTCAAGGTTTTCTTGTGTATAAAACAGAAATAGTTGTAGCTATAAAACTGAGTGCTTGACTCACTACAGCCTCCCACAAACTAAGAACTTTGATCAAGTAACCACTAATTTTTAACATTTGAAAAAAGTAGCAAACAGTTATTGAACAATTTCATCCACCAATTTAATAATTTAAATCTTTATTTTCAATATATAAAGAGAAAAAGTATGCAGCATGGTACAAAGTAAATCATACTTTAAAATCTGCATATGAAAATGACCTAAATACTCAGTCCTCTAAAATCACATAGAAAACCAGAACTACAGAGAAGGACTACTTTTACAGAAATTTTATTAAACAGAAGGTCTCTGATTTTAGAAGAAAACTTTATCCAATTTCAGTCACAAAATAGATTAAAAGAAGTAGATTTGAAGATTACATAATTCACAATAAGAAAACACCCTTTTTGGGTTGTTTCCATATCTTAGCTACTGTAAATAGTGCCACAATAAACATAGGGGTGCAGGTATCTTTTTGAATTAATGTTTTTGTGTCCTTTGGGCAGATTCCTAGGAGTGAAGTTGCTGGATCATATGGTAGCTCCATTTTTAGTAGTTTCAGGAACCTCCACACAGATTTCCATGGTAGTTGAACCAGTCTGAATTCCCACCACCAGTGTAGGAGAGTTCCACATTCTCCACATCCTTGCCAACATGTGTTGTTTCTTGTTTTTGTTTTTAATGTGTGCCATTCTCACTAGTGTAAGGTGGTATCTCAAAAATAGACGACTGGATCAAGAAGATGTGGTACATATACACAATGGAATACTACTGAGCAATAAAAAAGATAAACTCATGCCATTCGCAGCAACATGGATGGAGCTAGCAGGGACTGTGCTCAGTGAAATAAGCCAGAAGGAAAAAAAGAAAAATATCAAATGGTTTCACTTATAGGAGGAATATAGGGGAAGCACATAAGGGATCAGGAGGAAAAAATAAAAACACTGGTCAACAAATTTTTGCAAAAGTCATGTTACTGAAATAAAATTAGTCATTTCCTATCAATTTGTATGTGCTCGACAGGAATATGACAATCAAATTCTAATTTTGGCTCTAGCTTTTTTTTTTGTAATCTGCAATAAATTGATGTTTGTATCACGAAATGCATGCCAAAGCAATAGGTCTACAGCTATTACCTATAAAAAATCAAGTCATAGACTACTTCTTAGACAACTTCTTGTCTCTTGCACAGATGTTCAGGAATAGAATAGATGGAAGACAGTTTCTATTGTGCAAAAGCACAGCCTTAAAACTCAGTTTCAAAGAGTCTAGAAATAGTCTCCATTCTTGTGGGTCATGAGTGATTTCTAAGGCATTCATGAGGCCCTCAATATCGAAACAGAATACCAGAGTACTTTCCCTTCTGAAGAAAGGCTCCAACTGCTGGTGGCGCTTTCGATAGAAAGTAATTGGGACATCTTCTTCTAGAAGTTTCTATTGTTAGAGTCTTGATCCTAGCAATCCTGTCTTGTTCTTGGATAAGTCCAAATCACGAACCAGGTCATTTAGTTCTTCCTGTGTTAGTCTGTGTGGGGTTGATGATGCACCATAGTGAAAATCTGGATCACTGACGCTGATGGAACAGGAGAGGAACAGGCTGGCTCACCTTTGTCCTCATCAGATGAATCAAGAGGATATTCTGCTGGAGGTTCTAGAATAGGAAGTCCCTCACCGTGTGGAACTGGTCTCAATGCAGATGGAATGTTTGGGTAGACTATTCTCAACTTCTTTTGCTTTGTTATTCCGCCAGAAAGAGGAGGAACCAAGCAGAAGTAACAGCCTTTTTATGTGGTTGCTTGGCTCTCTCCATACCATGTGGACTGCAAACGCCATTGATGGTCTTTTGCCATTGAACCACTGTGAAAGCTGTGTTGTACATGTAGCACAGCATATATGCGGGGCCCAAGGCTTGTCGCGGTCACCAACCTTGCATCCAAAGCAAAGATGATAAGCCTTCTTCACTTGAGAAGTGGTACTTTTGTTCTGGTTGGCAAATGTCACTTCCCCACAAATAGAGCAGAAATTGTCCACGTTATTAATGCACTTTTGAGGCATTACTGTTCTGTAGTGTGCCTAAATGGATAAAGTAATAACAGTTCTATGTAACAGTAGCTTAAACTGTCTCACACAAAGTCTGAAATATTTCAATGCTCAACCTTCCCGACAGGGCTTTATATAGTGCACTACTACGTCAGCTTACTTCAGCAGCCGTCTGGCAGTAGCATTGCATTGCATCAGGAAATGATGCAATCAACTCTGGATGATGTGTGCATGAGGGTATTATGCAATGCGGTGCAATATTACATATTCTAGGTTGATTTAGGATGTTTTGCAGTCCTACTGGATAAATTTACACGGTGAAACATATAAGATGAATTATATGAAATATCTTCAAAACGAGAGCTAATAAATATTTTCAGGATTATATTCATGTTCAGCACACCAAGATACTACAGATTAGGGCCTTAAGTCAGTAACGATCTCACTGTTCACCAGTGTAATTAAAAAAACTAGCAGGCAACCATAAATAAGAGACATTCTGCAAGGGAGGGGTAGGAAAAGGGATCAAATTGGGTGACAGAAAAGCACAAGGACTATGGTGATGGCTCACGGGTGAACTGGTGGTGGGAATTTTATAGAGAATACAAAATAATGTAAAAGGTATAAATAAAAAAAATTAAATAAACTTTATAGCTGAAAAACAAAAGCCCTCTTGCCCTTAACAGCAATAAAAATGACAGCTCTGTCAAATTTTCACCACCCCACCCCAGGTAAGACTGAGTCCTTCATCACCTTGTGATGTTTCTCATCTGCTCTGCTGAGACCAACCCAATTACCACCGATGACCCTACATCTAAATGACTGATTTCAAAGCAGGGATACTTGAAGTCATTAATTCCATCCATTCATCTCATTTCTTTTAATTCTTTGTCACTGCCTTTTCCTGAACTTTTTTCTCTAACTGCCTTATGCTTTTCTCATAATTTCTGCACAGTTTATTGCCTCTGTTCCCAAGTGTTCTCTTGCAACCCAAATTACTGGCACAGGGCCTGCCTACTGGAATGTTTGTTCTTCGTAAATTCTTGTCACACTTCCTGAAAGTTTTCTCTATTTTGTGTCATAAACCAAACTTTCCCTAGCACAATGCCCTGTCTCCAGGGTAGGGTTTCTCTTCTCCCACAAACTGGCTACTTAAGAGCTTGGAGAGAGCATTGTTTTTCTTGCAGACCTTCAGTATTCTTCTACCTCTATGTAGCAACTCACTGTTCTTTGTGGCTTACCCCCTTTTTGACTGCTATTATCTCTAACCTCTGAATTAGTCCTCCAGTTCTTCAGAGATTTGCAATGGCTCACAGGCTGTCTCCACATCATGTGTTTTTTGTCATCCTGAGTTATCACAACATCTGTGCAAATGATCCATCCCACATAGTAAATTTCCTGAACCTTCTTAGCCTTAGCCACCTTCAACCTACCTCAGCACATCTCGTCAACAAAGGGACTTGTTTAGTGTTTGGTTTCTATCATTCAAACAGCTCTTCTTCAACCACTATTTCTGTTCCTTTCAATTCCTCATGCCCTTGCTGAAAAAAATCTCTTCTATCACTAAGAAGGACAAAGGTCACTGAGGTCTCTATTTCCTTCCAAACTATTAATCCCTTCCTATACATTTTTCATTCCCTAGAAAAAACATAGTTTATCACCAGGACTGCTCTTCCCAGCATCTCCAAGTCCTTAGGACTCAAATATTCTACTAAAACTCAGGGTTTCAAAGGAACAGTGACAGAAAGTTAAAAAAAAATGTCAATTTCTCATATATAAAGTTTTTTTTAACCTGTTAGCCACGTAACAGTTATATATTTTATTGGTATATTCTGTTTCTGTGACTTTTATCCCACATTAATCAGTCATTTTTTTAATAGGAGAACTAAATCTTATTTGTATCTCTAGCTTTAATTTACTGCTCATAACTATTATAGTCTGAACACAAAAAGCAGTTATGAAAAAGAAAAAAGCTTTCCCAAACTCTTGAGAAGCCTAAAAGTACAAGTTAATTTTGAAAATCAGAAAACACTGATATCAAGAAAATATGACACTATGGTCTGAATGCTATGCTCTAATTAAGGAAGCAATTAAATATGAAGATATTTCAGTTATTTTTTCTCCAAATATGCTTTAACATTTTGAAAGTTGACATTTGAAAGTATCTAAGTGGGCGATTCAATTTAAATATACACTTAGCACCTGCAATAGACTGATATTGGCTCCTAAATGTATTTTCATGTTCTAATGCTTGAGATCTAAGGATATTACTTTATATAGCAAAAGACAAGATTCAAGTTAATGATCTTGAGAGGAGGAACTTAACCTATATTCCCAGGTGGACTCTAAATATAATCACATTATCCTTGTAAGAGAAAGGTACACAGAGTTTTGAGACACACACACACACGGTACAATGACTGAGTGATTTGGCTGTAACATAAGCTGATAAATGCCAAAGATTGCTGGCAGACACAGAAGCTAGAAGAGACATGGACAGATTCTCCCCCTGAGTCTCTGGGTATCCCTGCTAACCCCTCAATTTCAGATTTCTGGAAACTGAAATTATGAGGGAATAGTTTTTATTGTTTTAAGCCAACCCAGTTTTTGGCACTTTGTTACAGTGGCTAGAGGAAACAAATACAACATCACCATGTATCTGGCACTATATGAGCCTCTAAAGACAGGAAGATTTAAAAAATTAAAAGGGAAGCATATTCCTGACCACTATCAGCTCCAAATTTAGCAAGAAGGCTGGCACAGAAATGAAAAATGACTATTGCAGTGTGATTTCTCTGTTGGAAACATGCATTCGCAGTATGGAAACAACGAGAAGACATAGAGTAAACTGATGTGGAGTTGTGGTCACATGGAACAGCAGCTTGGAATCAAAGAATTCAAAAAGCATGACTGGTCTAGAGAGTGGTGAACAAGTTCAAGTGAATCACAGGTGGTAGGGGAATTGAAGGGAAATGAAACTGGAATCGTAGATTATAAAGCAATGCATTATTTAAAAATGGGAAGTCACTGACAGATTTTAGAAAGAAGGCAAGTTGCCCTGATTTCTGTTCTAAAAAGATAACTCTGAAGCATTTATGTGGAAAATTCACTTAAGCAGAATAATTCACTCCCCTGATGATGGCTGAAAAATGAAGTGTTACCTAACTAAATTGGTTCCAATAGCAAGCAATGAATTTTCATTTGTTTTGGCAACACAGTTGCAAGTTAGTATGCTTAAATTTTACTACTAGACAGGTCATTAACATTTCTTTACTCAGCCAAAATAAAATTTTCAGTACCTTTCATTCCTGAAAGAGTAGGTAGGTTCAAGTAAAAACTCAATTTATTATATGGAGCATTATTTTAAAGTATCCAAATGGGTTATTTTAAGACAAAAATGTGGAAAATGCAGCCTCTCAGAAAAGATTTCTTATAACCTGATTTCTCTGCTCTACATACTAAATAATTTTCTCCAAAGGCTATTGACTGGAGAATAAATTCATTATGGTCTCCTGGGTAAGAAATTATTAGCCTAATTGAGTCCATGAATTGTTCCTGAAAAAAAAAAAAAGTCCCAAGAAAGAAAGCTGCTATGGACTTCTTAAGGGATAATAAATGCAGGTCTGAAAAAAACAAAAAAATACAGGAAGTAATATAAACAAGCTGCTTCTGTTAAGCAGTGGCCAAGTTGTACCAACAATGATCTTGCAGTTCTCATTGTGGAAGCAAAGAGAAGAAAAACTATTTCCTAAAGTAGCCACAAGTAAGAGAACAGAAGTTAGAGATAAAAATCTACATTTTGTGGCTTAACAAATAATGCAGAAATGCCAGACCAAATACAAAATTTGAAACTGCAAGAAACTGTTCATCCAACTTGAAGTATTTGTTACTTAATGAGCCCACTTTTGACTTTAGTGCCCAAGCCAAGCATTGACCATTGACCAAGAATTACAAAGCAATAGTCTTGAATTTTCAACATTAGCACCAGTCCACAAAGCTAGGAAACCTTGGTCCAACTTATATTTCAAAGGCAAAGATTTTCATTTTCAATGATCAAATCAACCCATAGATCTCTACTTCACTTTCACCAATGATCAATACAGAGGGAAGGAAAACAAGGGGCCAATATTATCTCAGAGTAACTGATATATAACAATCAAACATACCTTTTATTTTTTTTGCATGAATAGTTAACTTAATTGCTAACTCTTCTTTTCAGGTTTTTTTTTCCTGACCCTAAATAAGTATATTTCTTTTATTTAAGATTTATTTTATTTAAGACCCTGATTGTATATTTGGAAAAATTCACTAGAGAAAATAAAGTAGTTATTAATGAATTTATCATTATATTCTGTACTAGTGATAAATCTTCTTATAAAATTTACAACTCTCAGTGTGAATGGAAAAATAATGGTATTTGAAAAACAATAAATATCTACTGCCTCACTGTACCACATAATATTGACTTGGCAAGGAGCAGAGAAAAAAGTAAACAGTCTTTGAGTCCTTGCTCTTCCAGTCCATAAATCTAATTTTACTACTGACCAAAATTTTATAACCAAAGGAAAACATTTGTGATACAATAACAATTCTTTTTTAAAAGATTTATTTATTTATGCATACAACCTGGGGTACAGGCCAAAGGTGAGGGGCGGCGAGAAGGTTCACCAGAGACAAAGTGGGGAGCAGAACAGGCAGATCAACAGAACCACACTGCTGAGGGGAGCAGCGGGCGAGGCAGGAGAGGTCTGCTGCGCCATGTGGGAATCTCCCCGCCCGGGCGTCCAACTCACGTCGCTGCTGCTGACAGCTCCACAGCGCACAATTCTTAGTATGTTTCTCTATATAAGTATATATGTATGTATATACATGTATGTATTTATAGTGGCAAGAGTGTAATAGATACGCATTGGAAACAGGATGTTGAACTGGAAACTCAATGTGGCAGAACTGCTGTTTCCCAACAAAGGTCCACATATCACAACTTCATGAGGGCCTAGTTCATTCTAATCTTGATGCTACTTTACCTTAATTCACATAATTGCGCTAAGTCCTTTGAACTTTAGTACAAAGCACAGTAAGGAACATGACATAGATATGCTACAATTAGAGAACATGTATACAGCACAGCTGAAAATCTCTGGGAACTCTATGCAAGGTTTCAGATTGGTAAGACAGTCTATGGGCAAGTAAGCCCCTGTGTGTACATGCGTGCACACTCATGCACATGTGTGCACACCTGTGAAAGTGAAAGGAAGCCAGGTGGGGAGAAAAAGATAAGAATCTATGCTGATAGTTTTCAAAATATTTTAAAATTTCAAGCTGTCAAACAAATGTATGTTAGTGTGAATGTGTGAATATGTGAATCTGTTTATGTACATGTGTGTATAAAGTTTTTAATTCTCTTTTGTTCTGAGATCTGAGTTTACACATTAAGAATAATCTTATAATTATTCTTATCAAATGCACCCTTAGCCATAGGATAGGACAATCTTCAGGAGGAGCCGCTCTATTTTGTTCTTCCAGAGTCATGAAAACAATGCTTCTAAGGTAAGTATCTGAGGCAATATGGATTAAAAGAACTCAAAAGAAGATGATCCACTTCAACAGTGGCTATATCAGCAAAAGACTTACAAAAGAAATACACTGTATTTTCAAGATTAAAAAGGTATTTCCTAAGAAAGGGAGTGTGAATGGAAATTCTGGACAAAGCAAAATATATATTCAAATGCACAAAAGCTTATAAAGCATGGAATCACCAATCTACCTGTTCTCTGTATCTAGTAGTTCAGTTTTTGGCTTTTTGAACACACTTCACCTGTAGACAGGGATTAGGTACTTGTGACTGTCTTTCTCCACTACAGGGATTGTTAATAACCACTGATTTTCTAAAAGTCAAATTATAGAAAGAAAAATGGTGAGTTTCACTTCATAGCTCTTCTCGGCACTCACTAGACAATAAAATTAATATAGATTACATTAACAGTAAAGAGGTTGGCTCCACTGAATATTTATTTTTAAGGGCATAATATGGAGTGATTATTTGAATATTCTCAAAATCCAACCCTTAATTACAATTTAATTGTGGGATGAAAGGAAGGATCCCATGTACCAAGTACAATAGACAACACATAGTTTATCTTCAAAACAATTTTAGAAATTAAGTAGCTATTATTCTCATTTTTATATAAATATAACTAAATCTCACAGGGGTTAATCATTTGTCCAAGGAAACCAAAAGTTTTTTGTGCTTACTTTAGAAACTCAGTTGCCTATTTCATCAGTCTGCAGCTCTTTTCTGTGTAATAGCATCATACATTTAAACAGGCTGCACTGAACTGCCTCCAGCTTTACAAATTTTTCATGCTTCATTGAGGAAAATATGTCATTATCTCCTGAATTTCATGGTTTGGCAAATAGCACAGAAAGTCAAGTTAATCCATAGAGGAAAATAGTGTGTCTATCCCTGAAGCCAATTTAGGAGTATAGTCAATATATCTATCTTATAATAGTCAGAATAGCCTATGAAGCAACTCTGAACCCCATAAAATTGATTCAGAACTCTTTCCAGTCTTGGATCCATCATATTATTAGACACTCAGATTTTAGCAAACTCTAAGAACCCTGGGACTAATAGTCAAAAAATTCTTTTGAAACCTTGTTGAAATCATCTACTTACACGCAAAAGAAATCATCAACTCGCACACAAAAATACAAACTTTTAATCTTATTGTCTGAACAAAAAAGCAAACCTTTGAATTAGCAACAAAATAATACATTTTTTCATTACTGCAAAGTGCAGTACTGTTCATGGTCATTAAAGTTTAAATAAAAGATTGCATATGCCGTAATTACACTGGAAATGTTGATAAGGGGTATTTTATAATATTGTTTTTAGGAAGAATAAAATTCATCAACAGGGTATCAACTGAGAAACAAATGGTTACAAATCTATTTTCTTAGCAGTAACTAATTAAGAAACATATGAAATAAGTAAAATTATCCTCTTCCATCTCGTTTTTTTCTATGAAAGAACCAAATAAAGTTCCAATCAATGAGAAGATCTCTGTGAACTCTACCTTTGCAAGTCTGATTAGAATTTTTTTAATCTCAGAAAACAACAACAAAAATGAAATCGGTTGAATAATATAATTTTTCTCCAAATTATTTTTCCAAATTCTCTGCCAAATCAAACACATGGTACATGTTAGTCAGCTAGGTCTGCATCAATTCATCAGTTGTATGAACTGCACTGATTTTGTTGCCAAACCTATTATACTAAATCCCACTGTTTTTAAAGCTTAACTCCAAACATCCATTAAGCTTACAGAATGTTCTAAATGTAGCTTAAATGTACACTATTTTTACATTACTTTTTTTGTGCAAACTTTGAGAATATTCCCCTTGAAGAGATCCCATATGTTAAGTTCTTTTGGTACCTAGTAATAGAAAGGTAAAATACATACCTGTCTTTATGGAGTATGAGAAAGGGAAAAGTTTATCTTCTTCATTTTATTAAGATTTTATTTAAACATTTCCAAAAGTAACAGTAGTTGTTAAAATAGCTTGAAAAGAGGGCCTCCCTGGTGGTGCAGTGGTTGAGCGCTGTGCTGTGGAGCTGTCGGCAGCGCGCTATGCGAGTTCCATGCAGCCAGGGAGAATCCCACATGGCAGCAGACCTCTCCTGCCTCGCCCGCTGCTCTCTTCAGCAGTGTATTTCTGATCTGCCTGTTCTGCTCCCCACTCTGTCTCTGGTGAACCCTCTCGCCGCCCCACACCTCTGGCCTGTACCCCAGCTTGTATGTATAAATAAATAAATCTTTAAAATAGCTTGATAAGAAACATTATCTCATGGTTGGAATTCAGAATTTTAATACACAAACATGCATTTCATTCTTTCTCCCACAGATTCACGTCACTAAAAAAGTCACTTACATTATCATAAAACAGAAATTACTCATTCACTCTATGATACTTTAACCCTCACATAAAGAATAATATATTTATTACTTTTCTTGGTTATCAAATATAAGGTTGAAAGTGATGACTTCCATCTCCTTATTTCTAAAGAAAACTACCCACAGGAAACCAATAGCTTTTTCTATGAATAAGCATAAATTTTTTATTATATCAATAAAAAATCTACTTAATAGCAATGCTATTAATCTGCTATAATTTCTAAAAGGTTGTATTCTAAGTTTATGCCACATTTTAGCCCTTACTTTAAAATTGAAAACTAACTTCTTTTCAAGATACCTGAGATGTACCTACTTTATTCTCAACCAATGATATAGAACATTAGGAAAATATGTCCACAACACAGCACTACCACATCCTCCATATTATTGGATCTCTTTTCCCATTCTGTTCAACCTTTGCTTTGACAGAAGACCGTTTCTCTGCTCACATTCTGATCTCATTCTCATCTGTTCTCACCAACATAAAAACATTGCTTCAATTCTCACTTCCCTCTCCTAAATCATCATTTTTCCTAGCCTTTTATAATTTCTCTATTGACATACAAAAATTCTATTTCTTCCATCTTAAAAAAAAATCATTTCATCATCTCATCATTTCCTTTTAGGGGAAAACTATTCATAGGGTGATTTCTCTCTCCAAATCCTCTTTCTATTCATTCTACTCAAGATTTTCTCTAGTTTCACCATTAACCTGTTCTCATTTAGGTCACCAGTGGCCACTTTTCTGTTCTTAGATTACTTGATCCCTCAGCCACCTCTGACACAATTGTTCACTCTCTTTGCCTTAAACATTTTCTTTGCTTCCAGGATACAACAATCCCGGTTATCCTCCTATACTGACCATACTTTTTCTCACTCCTTAATGTTTCTTTGTCTCGCCAACAACCTCTGACTCCTCTTCATGCAGTTTCTGCCTATAACTCTGATGTCTCCTAATGTGGCCTGAACTTCTCCCCAACTTCTCTCCAACTTCTCCCCAGGCCCAAAGACACGTATCTCCACTTGGAAGTGTCATACACATTTCTATGTCCAAATTGAGCTCTATTTTATTCTCCCTCCAAACCTGCTCTTCCCCATGTCAATTAAGGACAACTCCAAACTCAAAATTGGCTTTACACAGCTTTTCCCTATGATTCACATTGAATCCATAACAAATACCATTAGCTCTATCTTCTAAATAGATCTGGAATCCAACTACTTTCCACTATCTCCTCCATTAGTCACTATTGTAAGGCTCCTGTATTATTGCAATAAACTCTTCAGTGATTTCTCTGTTCCTACTCCTTCTTCCTTTCAGGCTCTTCTCAACACTGATGAAGTATGTCAGATCTTGGCCTTACTGTCCATGTCCTCCAGTAGCCCCTCATCTCACACAAAGTCCAAGTAATTGGCTACAAGGCCCTCTGCAAACTAACTCCCTCTATATCTTTGTGACTTCATCTTTTATAATCCCATTCATTAACTCTGTTCTACTTATACTATCTACCCTGATGTGCCTTGAACTTGGCAGGCATTTTCCCATCTCCAAACCTTCACATGTACTTTTTCCTCTTGGAATCCTCCTCTCCTAAGTATTCCCACAGAAAGTTTTCCTTAGCTCCTTCATGTTTGAACTCACATTACCATCTAGATTGATCTCTGAACAGCCTATGTAAAATTGCAATCATCTCTCTGAATACTCTATCACTTTCCCCTGGTTTATTTACCTTTGGCATCTTTATAATTTAACATACTTCATAACTTACTCTTTTAGTTTCTTATTTGTCTCCTATCCTCCATCAAGCAAACTCCAAGAAAGCAGGGCTTTTTGTGTATTTTGTTCATTTATTTAGACCCAGTGCCTAGATACTTGCTTCAAATATAGGTGCTCAATAAATATTTGTGAAATAATTATACAAGTAAGGAATGGAGCCTATTATAATTAAAAGCATAGATTTTAAAGTCAGAGACAAAGACACAAATCCTGCTCTGCATTTTATTAAAGAATTAACCTTCAACAACACTTTTTTTGAGCTTCAGTTTTATCATTGTAAAATTGATGTAATCATATACTTAGCACTTAAAAATTTTATGAACTTGGGATAAATAATAAAATATAAGGAAAATAAAACAGAATAATGTCACTTTTATAGTGATTCATATCCACCATCAATAAAGAGTAATAAAGTAAGATTGTCCAAATATATGGGATAAACTGTAATTGCTTTAACAGATTCTTAGTTGATTATTTTAATCATTTCAACTTTACTCAAAATAATTTTTCACTAAATAGTGCCACTGGATACTAATTGAAAGTTAATTAAGAAAATTACAGTACATTTTCCTCACCAGTTAATTATAAGATGTAATTTTCTAAATAAAATAGCTTTTTAGATATACTTTCCATGAAGAGTTCCACGTTCAATTTTAAAATGGAATTACAGTGTTTAACAAAGGCATTTTAAAATAATAAAATAAATTTAGATGTTTGTTACTCTGGTGCATACTAAACTTATAACGGGATTTATTTTAAAGTAAGACTATTTGCCTGATAATTCTAGGCTGTTGATCTTTTAGCAAAAATATCTCCCACCATTCTACTTATTCATTGTATTTTTCTACTCACCTACCTCCATTTTCAAGGTAAAGAGTCTGAAAATGACAAAACCCAATATTGGCTCCATTCAAAAAGACATGGATTTCTATTTTCCATAAACTTTTCTGTTGCCTTACCTACCAATATCCACTATAGTTATTACTTATTCAAGTTATAAAAAGTAAAAAATAACTCTTCCACAAAGATATTAGAGTCCTTGGCCTATTGCACTCTTATTAGAGGAAAAATAAAGACATATTTAAAGGAAATGTCTTTTTCAAAAATACTATCGTAACTTTTTATCTTAGAGTACATAACATTTGTACTTACCTTTTTTGTATTTAATTATTCCTAACAAAGTGGTTTGTTGATATGAAAATCTGCCAGCTATTTAAACTTGTAACTTATGTCAGAGGAGCTTTGTATTTAGCTATTGTACCTTTGTGGAAAAGCCAAAAATTAACTACTGTAAAAAGAGTCAGAATGAATTTTATTGAAAATTTATATGATCTCAATTAAGCAAGCCCAGTTAGGATGTAAAGAAGCAGACAGACACAGTAGACACTTGAGGATACATTATGACAACATATGATATGGGACACTGTTTCAGCAATGGGGAGATGAGCATGAACCTGAGTCTATTAGTTCAATAGAATAGTGAAAACAGAGGTTAGACTGTATTTGATTGAAACATGAAGAATAGCTGTACTAATAGAATCAAGAAATGGAACAAGACAACAAATTAATAAAGTTTAGGGTTATGAATACTTAAGTAGACTAAGGAGTCAGTGGAGAAAGGACAAAGGACAGAAGGAAGTATTTGTAAACTGAGACCTTGATGAGGCAGTAAGTAATAACTCATAGTAGTAGCAATAGGTAACAAAGTTTTCCTAGGTACCAGGTAGTGCTCATTCATGGTCTTCATGTTTAAATTAGAGCAATCTGTTTCATAAGGCTATCAGGTATAAGTCTTCACTGTGCCCATTTTAGAGTTAGAAAAATTGAAATACAGAGTTTAAATAACTGGCTGAAGTGGTGGATGAAAATTTAGATCTCAGGCAGTTAGAAACCAAAATCCATTTTCTTAACCACTGCTTTCTATTGTCTCTGAGGCATCTGGGGAAAGAAAAACAAACATGAAATGCATTCTTCTAAAATAGGGGAGAATGAACTGATGGGTGACATCATAGGTATCTACAGAAGTAAAAGGAAAAGCATTTATGTACTCATTTAATAACTTTTAACTTCTTTACAAGTAGAAGACAACATCATCCGTTGAAGATTAGGTATATGGAGATAGGGTAGAAAGTTTAAGGACCACAAATTCAGGGGATGCCAAACCAGGCAATTTAATAATGCCTATGAACATTAATCAAGCTATTCACCAAATTATTTTTCCTATATTTTCTTAAATCTTTATTGAAAATGCTACAAGATAATAATTGCTATTCACATTTTATATATATGGAAACTGAAGATCAAAAAGGTTGAAATTTGTATCTGTCATTAATCGCCATGTTCACTGCCTCAGAAAAGAGGGAAGGCACTAAGGGCAAGAAGAGTGAAAAGTATTGAGGAAACAGCTTCCAACAAAAGCCATAATTGACCCCCTTATAACATTAATCTGCATAAGTCAGCAATGTTTCACATCAACACAAGGCAATTGTTGAACTAGCATTAAAAACAGTGACTTCCTCAGTATTGACTCAAAAAATACTAAAACACTAATTTGAGGAGCAATATGTACCTCCATCTTTATCACAGTAACATTTGGGTGAGGAAGACAGGGCATATACATACAAAAGAATACTACTCAGTTATAAAAAATATGAAATCCTACCATTTGAACAACATGGATGGACCAAATAGGTATAATGCTTAGTGAAATAAGTCAAGTGGAAAAAGACAAACATCATCTGATTTCACACATATGTGATCTACAGAAAAACAGATGAGCTAAACAAAACAAAAATAAATTTTAAGACTATAAGACCAATTATTGGTCACAGAAGAGAAAGGGGGTGGGGTGGATAAATTAGGTAAAAGAGAACAATTGTATGGCAAAAGATAGACTTGGACATCTAGTGGTGAGTTTAAGGCATTTAATATATACAGTCCGATTTTCAATGATACACACCTGAAGCTTATATAATGTCATAGCGAAATGTTTAATTTTTTTAATGGATTTAAAAAAAAAGAAACAGTGACTGCTTTCAACTGCTTTAAATTGCACTAGGAAACCAACTGTTTAGGTGGGGAGAGCAGAAACACAAGGAGTAGAAGGGAAATGGTAGAGCCCGAAAGAGGCTGTTAAGCTGAGAGAGAGTATGGGTTGTGATCATAAGGACAAATGTGAGGTTTAGAAGAAGCGACAATTTGAGAGAAGTAGAAGGAAGGATCTCTCTTGAAGAGACCGTGAGATCTCTGAGTTTAAGATTTTTTGCAGGAGGAGTTCAATAAGGTTTGACAGGAAGCAGAGCTCCTCAAACTTAAGGAACTGTTTAATGGTTTTCACGTTTTGCGCATACCCAGATACAGTGTTGTTTTTCATCAATTCTAGGGATACCCCTAGGACTTCATAAAAGAGTACTTTAGTTTACATAAGCTAAAAGTTTTATTAAATGAAACTTTTTTTTCTTTTTCAGTACTGACGCTTCAAACTGTAAGTATTTTTTAATTCCAATTTGTTGTTTCAGAATTTTATCAAGGGTAGGCTGTTCTTCATCTGCTTTTGAAATTCTATCAAGTATAGTGAGCTTTATGCCAATATTTTATATTCACTCAGTGGCTATAAAGTCTAAAACAAAGGATGTATAATCACCCCCTTTGGCTGGCTCCACCATCATCATAGAACTTGGACAGTGTGAACCACAAACAATAATTTTCTATTGCTAAAACTTGGCTGCCAACAGAACTTATAACTTCTAGTAAGAAACTAAAAATTCAGGATTACAAAAAACATGTTACAAGTAATCATTTTTAACCCCAAATTCCAAGATGCTGTATATAAAAAGCTCTTTCAAATCATCCATTTTTCTAGTATCTATTCAATTTACCAACAAATTGATGCCAAAAATTTTATCCTAGCTAATTGCAACTGCCAAGAACTAAACAAGACCTGAGCTAACTAAAATTCTGTCTTGACTAGCTAAGTCTCCAAAGCAATAGAAGGCCTTGCCATTACCTTCTGATTGAATTCTTGAACAGTTTGTGGAGAACAACCTGACTCAAAGAACATAATTACTAGAGCACAGCAGCTCGTTGTGGATTTTCACTGGGACAAATCAGTGGTAGGATTTTCCACTGAAATATATTAAGAAATCTATTTCTTAAATGATGTATCTATTCTAGCAAACGTGTTGCATAAGCATTGAATCATATCATTGATGATTACCATAAATACACTACCATACAAATAGAGTGGTTTTATATACCCTAGTTCCAGTGATAGAGGCAAACTTTTTACACTGAAAAATATTTTAAGAAGTAAAGTTCTTCATCTCTTTTCCTGCAAGCATAAGAAGAAGCAGTAAAACTTGGTGAAGGCTAAAATAGGTATCTTTTGTTTTACAGTCCATATCCCTGGGTGTGCCAGATAATCTGTTAACTCTGATTTTGTAATGTTATGTCTTGCCTGGTTTTTAAATATTACAAAGATATATGTTTCTACGACTCATCTTGGAAAGTTAATTCTCTTCCAATTTTTAATGCCACATTCAATACTTAAAATATCCATGTAACTTCTTACTCACAGTTAAAGTTTTACTTGTTTAACTTTTTCTATTACAATATGATAGAACTTTGTAACTCAAAATGAAAATATATGTCCTCTACAGCAGGGCAGCTGTCTAATTTGATAATGTTTTACATATGTGAATAATGAAATGACTAGCTATTCATGATGAAACTCTAATATCTGAACAGATGTCGAAAAATACAACCCCAGATAGCAAAGCTTGTCATATGTAATATGTGACCATGAGAACTGTATCACACACTCACACAGTTATTTTCTGTTTATACTTGAGAGCAATTCATTACAAACAATACCAATAACTATGCATAACTACTCTAAAAATAAAAACAATTCTAAAACCACTGAAAGAGAGAATTAGCTATCAGATCCCAAAAGCATTCATCTTCTGTCCTCACTGTAAATAGCATACTGTGACAAGCCTGTGTGCTTTGTGGGTTAAAACAGATGAAGGATTTTGAAAATGTAAATCATTAAAGAAAGTCAAAATTTGTTCTTATTAAATTATTTTAGGGTAAACATTCCAAGAGATCCAGTTTCTCCCATATTACAAGTGCCTTTACAAAACAAAACAGAAAATACATGAAAGCCATACTTGGAGTTTGAGGAGACCCTAAATTATTTGAAACTTCAAATCAAAGCACAATAAACCAAGTTAGGAATCAAGGAACATCTCTACAAAGCCACACTGTCTAATTTCCTCACATGGTTCTTGGAAATCAAATCAAATTAAAGAAAAAAAATCACAAGATGATTAAAATTAAGATCCTGCTCTTACAGAATTTTACCACTGATGAAATGTTTTAAAAATTCATGCCTTAAAGTAGCATAGATATGTGTTGATTCTCAATGATGAACCCCCGACCAATAAACTGTTAAAATGTAATGCTACGTCAATAAAATGGGGTGGAGTTAAGACATGAAGAGTTACTCTCTACCTGCAAACTCTCCTTCAAGTAAACTAGAAACATAACATAATCCACACATATACTTCACCAGCTCATCACCAGGATCACTAGATGGACTACCTCCAAGAGGTGGGTGCTCTGTTACTCAAAAAAATAAAAATAAAAATAAAAATAAAAATATTATGTGATCCAGTAATATCACTGCTAAGTATTTACCCAAAGGATATGAAAATACTAATACAAAAAGATTTTTTATATGCCTATATTCATAGCAAGTCATACAATCAATCTAATGTTCAACAAATGAGTGGGTAAATTATGGAATATATACTCAATGGAATACTACTCATCTATTAAAATGTAATACTGTCTTCTGGAATAAAATGGATGGATCTTGAGGTGATTATGCTATGTGAAATAAGTCATAAAATGAAAGACATTTACTGGATGGCTTCACTATTTGCAGAATATAAAGAAAGGGAAAAAACTGACAAAGTACAGAAAAAGTAATACTTAAACTCTGAAAAATATACCAGTTAACAAAGAGTATGGGGTGAGGGAGGACAAGGTAATAGAGGGAAGCAGATAGGGCAGTGGCACTGGAGCTTTGGTTGAGAATGAGTGAAATGTGTACATATTAGGGTGAACTTGTACTCCCAAATGTATAAAGTTAAGTCATTGATAGACAAGTCAATACAATTGGGAAAAATAAAAGATTTGAATTAAAAAAAATCACACCTGAATTTGAACAGCATAATCATTATAATGTTTTATTTCAATTTGAAAAACACCTTCTCCAGCAATAATGTAAGAACAATTTGAGGGTTTGATGCCTTAAGACTATTAGAAATTGGGAGAGGGGAGGGTAGATGGAGGGAAGAGAAGGAGCTCATGATTTTATAATAATCTGGTTACATAAGCCACTGGACATGAATTTTTTCAATATAAAATTGACATACAGCAGAAAGTGATCAGCAGTCCACCTGCAATTGTCCTTTTAAATCTGTTACAAGCAAGAAAAACAGAAAGCTATTTTTTGGGCAATAAAACATATGAAGCTCTATCTGAAATAAGTGAAAAAATACAGAATTCTGAAAAATTATCCTCATATTTATCCTTAAGTATCATTTTCTTATTATAGGAATATTTGAAATCACTAATGTTTAACCTATACGTGTCACACCCAGTAACATCAAAAAGTATCACACTAATTGAACTAACCCTTACTCTAGATATGTAAAATTACAATTATTTCCTCATTTTACAAAGCAAAATTCAAGTATCAAAGTTCAAGCTCCAACAGACTGCAAATTTTACAAGAAAACTAAAATAAGGGAGGAGCTTAAAAACAATGAAGTGCTTGTATCACTTCACTTGCTAAACATATTAAAATATATTTTGACAAGTTGTTTTGTTCTTTTTTCAATACTTAAAGCTTCTCAAATAATGAAAAATGGAGCTTCAATACAACCCAGCAATCTTACTCCTAGGAATATACCCAAAGGACACAAAAACATTAATCCAAAAGGTCACCTATATACCTATGTTTATTGCCGCACTATTTACAATAGCTAAAACATGGAAACAACCCAAATGCCCAAAAATTGATGACTGGATCAAGAAGATGTGGTACATGGATACAATGGAATATTATTCAGCAATCAAAAAAGATAAACTAACGTAATTTTCAGCAACATGGATGGAGCTAGAAGGGATCATACTCAGCGAAATAAGCCAGAAGGAAAAAGAAAAATATCAAATGGTATCACTTATAGGAGGAATATAAGAGAGCCAAATGAGAAGTCAGAGGAGAAAATAGCACACAAAACATAAACAAAAGCAAAAACCAGCAGGTAACCACAAATAAGAGACATTCTACAGAGGAGCGGGAGGAAGAGATCAAAATAGGGGAGAAAAGAGCACAAGGGATTATGGTGATGGTTCACGGGTGAACTGGTTGTGGGAAACCCACAGGGAATACACAATAATGTAAAGGATATAAATTAAATAATAATTAAAAATATTAAAGATTCTAAAGATAATTTTGAAATTATCCCATTTTTCTGAAAGCTAAGTACTCACAGTTAATATTTAAATTATTTTACTACAAAACGGTAAGACAGAACATAGTTTAAGTAGTTTAAAATTAAAAATTGGAGAATCTTACCAGTATTCTTGATGTTATATCTTATTAACTAACTAATGCAAATAGTGCTAATTACAAAATACTTGTATGCTATCTGTAGAAGACAAGTGTGGAATCCCACACCTTTTACCTTTCCAAAACTTATTATCAGCACTCAGATCAAAGAAAAAAAATCAGAGGTGAGAGGCAGGACAGTAGCTGATAAATAGGAAAGACAGAATTGTTCATAAAGCGTGAAACTACAGCCATACATCCAGAGCTGTCAAGGTGTTTTCCTTACTAGGTAATTATTGACAACCATTTTTAATTTATTTTAATCAAGTTCATAAGTACATTAAAATTATGGGTTAATAAAATTTGGAAAAAACATTTAGCCAATGCAAAAATCTCTTTACTACAGAGTTGCAAAGACAAATATATATGCAAAGCCAGGTCAACCATGTATTTAACAAAGGTAAATGAAATATGAATCAGAAAAGTGGCCTATGCCACTGCCATGAAATATTTATAACTTCATAAGCATCATCATGAATATCAGAATTGCAATAATACTTTCATTGTACTTAAATAAGCATGGAAATATACTACCTCAGTTTCTACAGCTAACATAATCTTCCCCAAGGAAACTTGATAGGGAGGAAAACTGCTGATTAATATAATCTTACTTTCTTCTACATCAGACAGATTCCCTCATTCAAATACTTGGTTTAATTGACGTTTAGGTCTGTATTTTGTCTTATTTAACAAACTCTTTTAGATGGCTTTATCTTCCTAGGAAAATGTTCAGTCTTTGTGAGTTCACACCCCTCAGTTCCTGTCTTCTTTTGGCATCTTGACTGGGTGAGGAAATGTGTACCAATGCCTCAAGGATCTGGGGTGGCCACTGATGTAACAAGACTGCTTGTTCTGGACTGCTTCCTGCACTACAACTTCCCACTAGAAAAAAAAATTCATTCTCTTTGGTTTTCTTACAGACCCCCTACATATTGACTGGATGTATCTACAATCCGCTACCTCATCCTTGAATATGGTTCTTGAATGTGAGAGGCTTGGCGTTCAGAGAGGAACACAGAAAAAGAACAGTGGAACTTGATATTTTTGTTAGGTCTATCTACTTCCTTCCCCTCAATCCAGTAGGACCTAAAGAAGTAGACTTTTATTTCCCTATTCTTTTTTTTTTTTCCAGAATATCCCTCTTACATCACCTACTTCAGATTCATGATTTAACCCCAAGACCCAACCCAGTGAGAGAAATGCAATAAAATAACATATAATGGAGGCATGAAAAACTTGTGTACTCATTATAGATACATAAGTATGCAAATATGTTTCCAAGCCAGATATGAGTCCAGAACTCACTAGACTCACAGAATCAGATAAACTGCGTTCTGTCAGTGCTATTCTCAAAAGACAACTACTCCAACTTGATGGTATTTCTAGACAAACAAAGGGCATTATTTAGAATTTTCTTAAGAGCGATTTTTTTTAGCCACAAGATTCTTCTCAGTAATGAAAAGAATTTCAGTTCAACATTCAAGGAAATCTAATGGAACATACCAAAGGAGAGGCAGATTTCCCTGCTCCACCATCACTTAATTCTGGCATGTAGAACATTTTCATGTGTGCTAAACTCATATATGAGAGAATCTCTCCTTATACCATCCAGAATAAGTGATTATACAGTAACAAATATTGTTTTCACAATGATTTTATTGCAAAATGTAGGTTCCATAAGTTTCTTTTCTACAAACAAGTTCCATTTGGCAAGTTCTCTCATATATTTTAAATGTGAACTATATACCATCTATACTAATTCCATAATTAATAATTAAAAACTAAAAATTACTTGACCATATACAGATATCTATTCAAACTCAAATGGAATTAGAGGGAGGACTGACATGCCTAAAGCAGTAGCATGCTATTTTCATGTCTTTATATCCATCTCTTCTAATGTTTCTTTGCCTGCACATAAGAAAAATTTGTGGCCAAAAAGTCATTATTATTTCACAGGTAATTTTGTAAGGCCTTTTCAGAGTCAAAAAAAAAAGTAAAATATTAATAGAAAGTTGAATTGGTTATCATAAACTCAAATCATACAAATAGAACAAAGATCAGATAACTATTGGAAACCTTATTGGAAGCAAATAAAAGGCATTGCATGGGTGAAAGGCAGTAAGAACGAGGAAAGAAAAGTTCAGGTAGTTTAGGTAGTTGTGAGCTGTGTCTTAACATACTCCTTGACTTACTAGACATAATCCTGAGTCTTTATCTAACTAAACATCTGCAGAACACTATTTGAAAAAGAGCCCTAACCTTTGAACAGTGGAAAAGTTTCCTAAGAAATTCTGGTCCTTTAGAAGGAGGAAAGCCTCGCTATGCTCACATTTAACTATAAAAGGCTGTTGTGTTTTTTGGTATAAATAAGTTCTGAGAGGTGATTTAATTACAGTGTCAGTTATTAACATACCGCTAAGCAATTACTTTGCTGCCTTTTTGCTTTCCTTTGATATACAGACTTCACATTATTCTAGAAGGCATTTATTTTTCTATATCCTACATAAAATTAAGATAGTTACATCATGTAAATTAATTATCTTAATCAGCTCACGCTGCCATAATAAAATACCAAAGACTAAGTGACTTAACAGAAATGTATTTTCTCTTAGCTCTAGAGATTTTGAAGTCCAATATCAAAGTCCAGCCAGACTCAGAGCTCTCATCCCAGTTCTCAGATGGATGGAGGGAAAAGGGAGGGTGGAGTTGGGGTGAGAGAGAGAGAGACCGAAAGAGAAACTGACTTCTTATAAAGACAAAGTCCTATCACCTTGTCGACTAGAGTCTTATCCTGATTAATTATCTCTTCTGTAATTGCCTTAAAACTATCTCTAGATGGTTACATTAGGCAATCAGGGTTCATTCAACATATAAATTTGGGTGCAGGGACACAATTTAATTCATAGCATTAATTAGTCAATTAAGTTTCTTAGAAATAGATGATTGGATCCAGAAGATGTGGTACATATACACAATGGAATACTATTCAGCATGGAAAGAAGATAAACACATGCAATTTGCAGCGACATGGATGGAATTAGAGGGGATCATACTCAGTGAAATAAGCCAGAAAGAAAGAGAAAAATATCGAATGGTTTCACTTATAACAGGACTATAGGGAGGCCGGGTG
>PVIJ01012010.1:0-51869 GCA_004024925.1 Scalopus aquaticus
AAAATACACAAAGGAAAAGGCTTTGCTTTCTCGAATAGGGATGAGAAAACCTGGTTACTCGGCTTGTTGCCCTGCCATATAATATTGTTAATAAAGGAATATTTCACCCCTTTCGGAAAAAAAAATATATTGGAACAGAATACCAGAGTACTTTCCTTTCTGAAGAAAGGCTCCAACTGCTGGTGGCGCTTTCAATAGAAAGTAATTGTGACATGTTCTTCTAGAAGATTCCATTGTTGGAGTCTTGATCCTAGCAATTCTGCCTTGTTCCTGGATAAGTCCAACTCATGAACCAGATCCTTTAGTTTTTCCTGTGTTAGTCTGTGTGGGGTTGATGATACACCACAGTGAAAATCTGGATCACTGCATGCTGATGGAACAGGAGAACAGGTTGGCTCACCCTTGTCTTCATCAGATGAATCAAGAGAATATTTTGCTAGAGGTTCTGGAGTAGGAAGTCCCTCACCATGTGGAAATGGTCTCAATGTAGACGGAATGTTTGGGTCGATTATTCTTGACTTCTTTTGCTTCATTATTCTGCTGGAAAGAGGAGGAACCAAGCAGAAGGAACAGTCTTTTATGTGGTTACTTGGCTCTCTCCACACCATGGGGACTGCAAATGGCATTGATGGTCTTTTGCCATTTAACCACTTTGAAAGCTGTGTTGTACATGTAGCACAGCATCTATGTGGGGCCCAAGGCTGTCTTGATCACCAACCTTGCATCTGAAGTCAAGATGATAAGCCTTCTTCACTTGAGAAGTGATACTTTTCTTCTGGTTGGCAAATGTCACTTCCCCACAAATAGAGCAGAAATTGTCCACACTGTTAACACACTTTCAAGGCATTACTGTTCTGTATTGTGCCTAAATGGATAACAGAATAACAGTTCTATGGAACAGTAGCTTAAACTGTCTTGCACAAAGTCTGAAATATTTCCAATGCTCAACCTTTCCGACAGAGCTTTATATAGTGCACTGCTGACATCAGCTTACTTCAGCAGCCGCCTGGCAGTAGTACTGCACTGAATCAGAAAATGATGCAATTAACTCTGGATGATGTGAGCATGATGGTATTATGCAATGCGATGCAATATTACATCATTCTAGGCTGATTTAGGATGTTGTTGCAGTCCTACTGGATACATTTACATCGTGAAACATATAAAATTAATTATATGAAATATCTTCAAAATGAGAGCTAATAAAAAATTTTCAGGGTTATATTCATGTTCAGGAAACCAAGATACTACAGATTAGGGCTTTTTTAAGTCAGTAACGATCTCATTGTTGACCAGTGTTATTGACCTAGAAATTTCAGTAACATTTAATAAAGGTGCATATTTGTTTACATCACAGTAATACCTAGATGAAAGATTCCATTGCTACATTCTGAATTCTAGCGTTGGTCTTCAAAACGAGAACAGAAAAAAAAGTAGTCAAGAGACCAATAAACAGTCAAAATGGGCAAAAAGGAGAAGGAATGGAACTAAATGTAAAATGGGGAGCAAGCAACAAGTTGTTGAAGTAGAATCCAGAGGAACTGGAGACCAAATGGATATGGGAAATCAAGGTAACAGAGGAGTTTGGATGATTTCCAAGTTGTGGCCTGAGTGAGTGGGTAGGTGATGCCAGCCTCTGACTAGGGAGTAGGGGGTGGAAGAACCTGTTTGAAAGGATGATTAGAACAATTTTAGACAGTCTGAATTTGAAGTAAAGATGGAACAAACTGGCAGAAATGTCAGGGACTGGAGTTATGAAGACACTAAAAGGGAGTAGGTAGAAGAAGAGAAAATATTTTAAAGAAGGTTCTCATAGACAATTGAAGTCCTTGTGGAGAAGGACTGACTCCAGTGTTCCTCAGTCTTCAAAGAAACCTTGAAAGCACAAGGTTTCTTCCATGAGAAAATTTTAGTAGGCATTTTGAAGATACACAGATAGGAAGGCAAGTTATTTTATATCACCTGGCTGCCATGAGAGAAAGATCTCTTCTGAGAACAGTCATGATTAGGAACAACTGCTGTGCTGAGTGAAAAAGACAGGAGAGAGCACTAAGTAACAGGAACTTCACACTGCAGAGAAACAGCTGAGATGCTAAAGACATCTGTCCACGTGGTCCATAATTTCCTCAACCTTAGACTGAATCAGGTTTGGGAGAGTTTGAATTACTAGAGAAGAGGCTAAAAGAACTTGCAAGGGATGGGCCTCCCTGCTGGCACAACAGGTTAAATCTCAGGACAATGAATCTATCTGCAGCTACTGCAGCCCGAGTTCAATCCCTAGCCGGGGAGATTCCCACACGGCGCAGCAGACCTCTCCTGTCTCGCCAGCTGCTCCCCTCAGCAGTGTACTTCAGTTGATCTGCCCATTCTGCTCCCCACTCTGTCTCTGGTGAATCCTCTCGCCATCCCACACCTCTGGCCTACACCCCAGTTCTTGTATGCATAAGTAAATAAATCTTAAAAAATAAAAAAAGAAAACTTGCAAGGGAGTAGAGCAAGGAGTGCACTCTTCAACTTGATTTCAAGTGGGTGGGATTTCAAGTGGGTGGCTCGAGGGGCAGACTCCAGAGCCCATCTCCCTCCATCTCCAGAACACCAGAGCTCCAGCCTGTGTCCCTGAGCCCAGCTGTGGTGTTCAGTCATACAAAGACCATTGCCATGATACAACCTTGTCATGAATGATGGCTAATGGGGTCTTCACTTATACACACATACACCTCTCTGATCAGATGCAGAGTTTAAGTGACTCAGTTACCATCAATATGAAATATCGGTCAGAAAATATTTCCAGTACTATAACCTAGTTCATGTACATATTGGATCTGCTATAAAAGTAAATATAAGTTTATATAAAATCATCAACTTTTATAAAAAAAAATTGGCCATATAAAATATAATTGTATTAAGATGATCTGTTCTCTTTCACTTACTTGTGTAATCGTAAAGATGTTGGTCTCAAGTTAATCACCCATTTGTAATATGTATTTTTTTATGTAAAAAATGTTTTAAGTAACACCACATTAACAACTCTAAAGATGTTGAAAGCTATGAGCAGATTTCTGGGGGAATACATATGCCAAGTTTTACCTCAGAGGACTATTTTAAAAATCATTTTCAGGAAACAATTTTTCAAAAGATGCAAATATGCCCCTAATTTTATTTGTATTAGCAAGCATCACTCAAAACTTAGAAAGCTTAGAAGAACTAAGACTATCGTTGTACAACAAAACAGGTTAAAATTTGGCATTTTTTAGTATAACTTGGTACACATTTCAGCCCATCTAAAAATTAAAGACCCTGCACTTAGACTTGATAATCTAAAGTATCTACCCTAGATAATTTCAAATCTCTTTGTCACTGTGGAAGCCTTGGGCCCTCACCTGAAAGACAAAATTACCACATAATTTTCAGCGTCTTTTTGTTTCTAAGCTTGTAGAGGAACACATATGTTCCTTGCTTATCATGGACATTATTAAACAATAAACAATAAATAGAACTGAAAACAGATGAAGTGATTTTAAAAACATTTGTTTAAAATGTAAAAACTCCTGGCAAGGTGTGGTGATGCTGATGCTCTCACCTTGTTGGCAGCACAGCGATATACAAAAATTCTTTGGGACGACCTTTTGCAATACAATGTTGGCAAAAAATAATTTATATTTTTGTTGGAGGACTGTGGGTGCTTTGGTAGGGGGTGTGGTGTGGTAACAGACATCTGAAGAGGTGTGAGCCTATACCTCTGAGTCATATATAGTGTTGTAAGCCAATGTTTTCTCAACAAAAACCAAATTTTAAATAACTGAGAAAATGGAAAATTTGAGGTCAAAAAAATGTATATTTTGATACAGTCATCCTACAATTCAGTCTATTCTAATAAACAATCATGTTATTCATAATAATAACTACAAAAATATGCTCTTATAAAATAACTTGGAGTATTTAGGGAATTATAATACTAAAAATTCCAGGTCAGGAATTACAAAACACTCAAGATGGGGGGGGTGGAGGCTTGACCAGTCCTCCCACCATAAGCCACGGTTCCACTACCAAGAGCCAGTCATGAGTAATAGTTTGGTGACTTCCCGTTTATTTTCCAGTTCAAATGCATTTGTTACATATTTTAAATTGGCTGATTCTTCAAACTATGAATGCTACTGATTTTTTTCCATCTTGCTCTTTTGTTCCAGAACCTTACTGAGAAAAGGAAACAATACTCTCCAAATACAGGAAAATCGTAAGTGCTCAAAATTTTACAATTTAGGCATGAAAGAAAAAAGATCATAGACTTACTACATGAAAATCAGCTTCTCGTTTCTTTAAAATAAATATAGGTGAGTATGGTATTTGTAAAATAGAATATATATGAAAGGATTATATGTACACATATTTATACAGTACTCAGACTTGAATATGTATAAAAATGAATACAGAAAAGTTACTGTGTATTACTGTAAATCTTTAATTTTAAAACATATTAAATATATTAAATATACATATCTTAATAATGCATAGATAACCATTCTGAAATAAGGCTCAAAATTGATCTAATCTAGATACTCACCTTTGAATTTTGTAATCTCATGACTTCCTAATACCGAGTCTGGCTTTGGGAGGCATCTTTCTCCCCCTGGAAGAGTAGTCAAAATTTGGGGAAACCATGAACAGGTCTCCATATATGGATATTAGTGACAAATGTCCAAGCAAGTGGGAGCAGTAACCCAAGCAGATGGGAAAATTGGAAGAAACAACACAGGGGACAGCCAAACTGTGCCACAAAAGAGCGCTGCGGGAAGGCCGAATGGCGCGCTTCATACCTGGTGAAGGGGGCCCCTGGGCTTACCTGTGTAACAGAAGGAACTAGAAATCCGAAACAATACTATTACTTCCTGGAAGCTCTGAAAACATTAAAATATATCTACCATATGATCCAACAATCCTGAAGAATGCAAACACACTACCTCGAAGGGATATATGCACTCCTAGGTTCACTGCAGCTCTACTCACAATTAGTCAAGTTGTGGAAACAACCTCAGTGCCCAAGGCACTGAGCAGATAAAGAACAGATGCTGTCCATATGCGATGGAATACTATTCAGTAATAAAATAAAATGAAATCTTGCCATTTTGGTCAGCATGGATGGAACTGGAAGGGATTGTGCTAAAGAAATAAGGCAGAAGAAAGACAAATGCTAGGCGTATCAAGACTGATACTTTTTTGTACATCTGATTAAAACCCTGACCCTATCCACAATAGAATCCTTGAAATGAAATTGCAGTATAGTAATATTGTAGCAGACAATACTCTCATATCCTAAAAATTTAATGTCTTTTACATTTAAATTTCAAGCTAGAAGAGATAAAACATTTAATAGAGTCAAGAGTTTCATTGCCACAGAGTATTTTAGTTTTGCTATATTTCTTGGCACATATATTAATATTTTGCATGTGTTTACAGAAAGTCTAAATTCAGAGCTTGAAAATATACAGAAGAAATTAAAATTAACCCAGAAGTGTTCAAAGTTCTTTATCCTTGTAATAATTTACAACTGCCTGCCATTTTCCTTAGCAAATGCTCCCTAAAATACATTACCTTAACCTTGCATTTATGAATTCCTGCAGAATTACTGAACATATTGAAATGAAAGATTTTCTTTTCAAAATACACAGTCTCTCTGCCCACAACACTACCAGCACAAAAGGTCATTTATTAAAGATATTATATCCCACCCACTTAGTGAAAATAAATAAACAAAATAAAACAGTCCATAGGCCCCAACCCATCAGCCAAATGAATTAAAATTTGGGTGGCTCACCTGATTGCGGCTGTCAAAATGTGAGAAGTATTTGGAAGCTAAACACAAAGTTTAGGTTGAGTAAAAAGGAGTCCCTCCCAAGAGGCATATGACCTCGGAGGAGACAGGTGACAGATGTGCCTATGGAGCAAAATAAAATAAAGATCTGGCCAACCAAGCTGGGAAGGAATTTAAACACAAAAGCCCATGTTAGCACATGTTGGTGCCAAATGTATCCTGAAATCTTTGGGAGTAAAGCATTTTGGTGAACTCAGGCAGTAAGTGATAGAACTGAAAATAAAGACCCTCTCAACCCTACCTCTGACCACCGACCACAAATGCTGCCCACATTTTGCCACAACACAGACTGACATTGTACTACACAATGGATTTGAGGTGTTACTATTATTGTATTTTTAATGACTGGTAGGAATCCTAACAAAGCCTCAGATCAGCACAAACTACTTTCTGGAGATTTCTCCAGGAGTGAACTCAGGTGTCAGAAAAGACTAATGTGTGCACAGAAGATGAGGAAAGGGACCGTGGGGGATGGAAACATGTTTGTGAGCAAAAAAAAGATTATAACTCGCTTCTTACTAATGCCAGCCAAGCCTAAACAAACATTTTTTTCCCTTCCAGTTATTATTGAGTCATATGGCCACCGGCAGGAACTGTTATCACTTCATTTTCTGCAGAATGTTTCAGAAACTTGAAACCTCCCACACTTTCCCCATGTGAATACTCAGGATTTTTAAACAACCATGAAGTGTTTGCTTCCAAAATTGAATACATTTGATGGCCGGGTAGTACAGCTGATCCATCACAAACCGTTTAGCAGGGAGAGTAGAGGAGAAAAATCTGAAGACGTTACTAGACCAGAGGGCACATGGGCCAGAGCTCTAGACCAGTCAATCAATGAATTCAATCAACATTAGTATGAAGGCAGCACCGATTGTAACTTTCCCTCTGATTCACTGTTCAGTCACTCAAAATAGAGCACATTTTCAAAAGGACAGCCTGAAATGCTGAAAGAAATGACATTTCAAACAATTTGTTGTCACCTGCTTGGTGTCGCTCACCCTCACGAAGCACCTCCTCAATGCAAACATCAGGCGAATGATGCCAAGTAAGTTAACCGCCAAATATTTTGCCTACATCCTACCAAGAAAACAAACAAAACACCTAGATTTCAAAGTCCAGTGTGTGCTAGGAGTTTGGTAGTAAAATGAATCCCTGCTTTTTCTGAGAACGTTTTTCAAACTATCTTAGGTGTTTCCTGAACAATACCCCTTCGAAAACATGACAGACAGAGCTTTAAGGATATCTCAAATACTAATGGATCCAAACTGATCTCCTATTAATGAAAATAGTGCACCAAACCTCCCTTAAAATGATAGCTACCCTAGAAACTTTTGCTTCTGCTATTGTAACATCATTTTCCCTCCATCTATAAACAGTTCATGAGACTCCTGCCCTTTGCCACCCACTGGCTAAAGAAAGCTTTGTCCAAAGTATTTTCCTCTCATGCCAGTCCCTTCCTTCCTGTGCTTAGAGCTAGTTTTTAAATTTTCACAGAGGTGGTCATTTCTGCTTAAGCAGCTGAAGTGTTGGGTTTTGCAAAAAGGAACTCAAAATGTAAAACCTCAGGTTTCATCGTTACAGCCCAGTTAAGTCTGTTTTATAACAGATGCTAGCCAGAAATGCAAATTATTTCTACAAAGTTCTAATCCCGTTATCAATCCCTTGAGACACACCCCCTTACCCTTCGTCTCTCCCCTGGCTATGGTTCTACAATTTTATTGCATGTTTTAAAAAAGAAAAACACTAGTAAAGCTACCCCAGGTTCTGGTTTAAGAGTCCCAAGAGATGACCCTGAAGTGTGGACTTGAGTTGCTTTCTAATTAAAAAGTCAGAGGGTCTGTTTCTCCCAGTGTCTGTGCAGTGGATGCTTCACTCATAGCTTGCTGGCACACAGCCATTTAGCACCTGCCTCAGTGAACCCTGTCCCAAGGCAGGGTCCAGGAAGCAATGCAGACCAGGATATCAAAGAAAGGACTTACACCTTTTAAATATATATACATTTTATAAAAATAAACCTAAAAAAAAATTTTTTGAAAGGTTGGAAATTTAAAGAATACAAGTGCAATTTTCAAAGAAATGTCATTATAGAAAAAGCAATTTGGACAAATAAGAATCAAATATATTGAACTGTCTTAGCTATTGATGAAAAACACCAGTCAAAACCCTGATCTGATAAAGTTTTTTGAGAATGGCTTAGTATACCTCCTTTATGAATTTCCCAAGCAATTGGCATCAAAATTTTTCTATGGTGACTATTCCCTGCCTTTGGCATTTAATTTCTTGCTTTAATTTGAGTTGTAGTAATTTTTTAAGTTTTTCAAAATTGAATTACTTCATCACAGCTCGTGGTTTGTAAAATACCTATTATATTGAAAAACTCTGCATCCTTCCAGAAAATGATTATTTTATTCAATTTCTTTCAAGCCTGTAAGTCAAGAGTCCTTACACCAAGGAGAGAGCGATTATATCCTGTCACTGGAATAACTATAAACTGTTGATATAGGACTGTGACATAGATCACAATAAGTATGCAAAAAAGAAACTGAGAACAGAGCTGTTAGAAGTCACTCTGGCATTTTTCATCTAGAAACTATAAATCAGACTGCAAACTTGGGTATACAGAAGTCTTGCTAGACCCTTGGCCTAAATTATGAGAAAATAATAACAGCTAAAACAATCTAAAGCATGAGTGCAGAAAAAGTAGTAATGAGGAGTAAACTTTGAAATATTTTACCTAAAGGCTACTTCTGCACATTATACATAATAAATGTATATCATTTCTTATTTTGGATCTGTAAATTCATTAAGATAACCCTTGCCAGACATTTCATGGATTACTGAAAATATAAAGTTCAGTGAAATTTACTTCGCCACATGATGCAACTCTGCGAAATGTTCCTTTCTGTCGGATATGGCATCAGACCACAAGTAAGCCGAGCCAGTGAGGAGTCAGCATGTGCTAATCCCATTCTGTTGTCACACAGCTGCTCAGTCTCACAGTGATCGGACCCCAGTGATGTGGTAACTCACTAGTCCTTGAGTGAACACTTTATAGACCATGTAGTAAAATTAAGAAGTGAAGTCTTTGTGGTTAGTGATTAATAAATCAGGTAAATTATGCTCACTGAAAACTGAGCGAGGGAAAAACATGAAAAGGGAAATACATTTGACTTAGTTTATGCAAAATCACAAACACATGATTTTCGAGAAGTGGAAGGTAAGTCTTTCTCCCAGGGTCCTAGTTCTGCCTTCATTTATCTGCCTGCAATGAAGCTACCATCTCTAAGAGTATTGGAGTGAGGATGCTCTGTACCATGGCTCTCCTGTGTTAGGCGGAGTAATAGTGTCAGAAGAGCTGTCTCAGCCCGTGTGAACATTCTGTTAGCCTGACTGTAATCACATGACCTAACACCCTAATCTCTTGAAACTCTGACATCATAAGGATCTCCTAAGAGATCCAACACATTTATCATATAACTTAATAAAAAACATTTCAGTAAGTTTAACTTCCTCTACATCATAAGTATCCAAAACGAAGAAATCATTTTAGAAGCCTTTTAACTTCAAAATTCCTTCACTTCCCTACAGTGCTGGCTTTGTAGCCTGAAGTATCAAGAGTAGGTGTAATCTTAAAATTCCATTTTTCCCTTTGTTGATTAAAGGAAATAATATTTTGTATTTGAAGCACTAAAATCTTCGCCCACCCCTTAGAAAAATCCAGATAATAGAAAGCCAAAGCTTTTATTCTGTATAATATCATTTTCTGGTTCATGGGTGTGGGTAGTTTTGGCTAATAGCTAATTCCAAACATTGTTATTCAAAGGAACAGATGCTAAAACAAAACAAAAGTTTAAATATGTGGACAAGTTTTGACTTTTGAAACAAAGATATAAAATGAACTTTAATTGTGGCTGCTTTTTGTATTTGAGCGATCATTGTTTCTTACTGGGCTTCTATTTCCAGTAGCGGACAAATGCACTAATTTTCTCAATATGGAAAATGCCAGCATTAAAGCCAAATAAATTCAGGTTTAAGATAATTACACTAGATTTCATCAAAGCAACTTGGCACTCATCAAAATTCAGTCCCAGTTAGTTGATGAGATTTCATCAGGCTGCTTAAGAAGCAGGGAAATAAACAAAAGTGGAGAGACAATGAAAACAATGTGACAACTGTCAAACAAAATGCCGAGCGCGACATTGAACATTTCCCTGAATGCGGTGATGAAACCACGAGTATTCCCTCTCCCTCCCTCCCTTCCTCCCTCTCTTATCACATGTGCGCTCTCTCTCTCTCTCTCTCTCTCTCTCTCTCTCTCTCTCTCTCTCACACACACACACACACACACACACACACGTAGAAGAACAAATGATCACATTTTGAATTTCAATCATCTTTATGCATTCATTGCACAGTTCTGGTTGTGGAATCATTTGTTACTAAGGACTGATTGCTTCAGAGAAGTTGGGTAATCTGGGGGCTATATGGTTAAAAAGTAAATTTTAAAATATAGGTGCTGAGGAGTTCACCACCCCTGTTTGAACTCCTTTAAGCAAGTTCTTAATAAATGTAAGCTATTACAAAAGGACCGGTTCAAATTAGGCTACTGCCGATACAGTTTTGCAGCTAGATATGCTCACATGTCATCCACCTGGTGGAAACTTTCACATACTGGTTCCTGGGACACACAGGTCTTATGTTTCTGATAAAGGAGAAGCAAACTCACAAGTGCACCACAGAGTGCTCTGCTTCAAACAGTGCTAGAGAAGCTCGCGAATAACTCTTAACTCAAAGCATATTTGATGGCTGTATTAGGTCAATCTGTGCACTTAGAGTTGACAGTTACACGAAATAGAGGAAGATCTGAAATGCAACAGACACTTGATGTTTGAGGCAGAAATTACTTTAAATAACTCAAGTTAGAAATACCATTCTCAACATGAAAATACAAGACTACAAGAAATTTTTGCACACATGCAAGACAGAGGCATATGGTTTCCTTCTATAGATTTTGACAGAAAATGAAAAGAACAAAAAGGGATGGGAGTCTAAATATTGAAGGATTGGCATTCAGTTACTTTTTACCATTTCATTTCATCAGAGGCTCATTTCCTCTAGAATTTCAACAAAGAAAAGTTTGGAAAATAGATTCCTCTATACAAAGGTATTTTGGAAAACATACTCTCCTTATCAGCCAAAGTCTGTTGTACATTTTCTATTGGTAAGTCCAAGATAATAATCAGACTTGTTATTAATTCAAGTTTCTAGTATGGGCTATTATCTTAGGCTAGACTTGCTAATAATCAAGTTAAGACCGTATCAATGACTAAAAGTGACCATGAGATTCTATCACCAAAAAGTAAACAGAAAAGATGTGGGACCTGCCAGAATTTTCTCATAGGAGCAAAGGAGGATGATTCCCACTGAACAGAATGCTCAAGAGCATTAGCACCTCAAGGTGAAATAAAGTTGTCTTTGGAGCCCATCATGGGCTTGCCTACCTTATACTATTCTGAACTACTTTTAATTTGTACATCTAAATTAAACTACAAACTAAAGAGAGGATTTTTTATTAGTCCATCACAAAATCTTTCAGAATCCACTATAAATTTAGATACATAACTGTGTTAATTCCATGCATACTTTCATAGCACTATTTCAAGAGAAGACACTGAGAAAAAAGGCCAGTCACCACAGACCTGAAATGAGATAACATGAACAATCCTAGTTGTTTACCTCTGAGGAATTCCCAGGGACTACCATGGGTTGAAAAAAATAAAGAGGTTACATGGGAGAAAGAACTCTAGGTGATGTGTGAGTGACTACCAAGCTTTACCTCTATCTCCCACTACCAAGGGGGTTCATGCAGCCTCTCTGCACCTTAGCTTTCAACATGTGAAATAGGGCTGTGAGTCCATCTTTAAATTTTTGTTTTATAAGAAGACATGCTCTTTTTTCCTAAGGAAAGTTAAGCAGACCCACCATAATATGAAAGGGAAAGATGAAGTAAAACTATTCTTGTTCAAACAAAGTGGGAGACCAGATCCTTATCTGCTCGGCTCCCCAGCCAGCCACGAAAGAAGTCCATAGCCCAAGACTCCCTGCATGGAATCTGGTTTGACCACTCTTGAATCTAGATATAGAACCTTTTTCTCTTCTGTAAATCCTACCCTCCCTCAAGATTAGATTACTATTAATAACGTATTTAAGAAATTGAATTTCCAAAGTGAAAATGTCTTTAGGTACAGTGAGGCAACATGCATTACTGAATTTGTTCTACGTTTGTATGGCTATTCCTAACTTCAGACATCAATTCTTTATTAATTGGGTGGCTAGTTTATTATCAACTCTATCAAAAGTTATTACCAGGTTTTAACTGCTTTATCTGATGAGTTTTTCTTCTCCTTATTTCTACTCCTTTAACCCTAATTTTTCCCCTTGTACTATCTAACATGCTCCCAAGAGATTTGTCCATATTTATGTAAATGATAACCTATCCACACCCCATTTCCCCTCATATTTGCTTATTCTATATTCTCTCTTCATCTCCAATCCTCCCAGGAATAATATTTAACTTGTGTAACTTATGTTTTCAGAGTACTCCAAACTGGCTGATAAGGGACACCCATTAGGTTAACATCAAAAGCTAAGCCAAATAATAGGGAATGATATATTCAATAATGTTGGTACGCGCAAAGGGAAGCAGCAGTTAGATAACAGATATGGTTCAGTTAGTGTGAGTGTAAAACACGACTACAAAAATAACTAACAAACTGCACTAATACAAACTGGGGAATGACTTGGCTTAGAAAGTTGGCAGAAAAAGGCACCAGAGGTCACAGTGGACCACAAGTCAAGGCAGAATCCTGCACTCTTTTGAAAAGCAAGCATGACCGAAAAATACAGAAACATCAAGACGTATAAGGTTTTCTGGTAGTTCTCCCAAACTCAGACTCTGCTTAATGGTCTGCTCCAATTCTGAGATGTGAAATCTGTCTTCTTACTTATACCTTACCAAGACAATCTCAGCCACCTCCACTTTTAATCATCAGTTCCTAATAAGATACCTCTATATTCAAAAGTCTCCCTTTTGAACAGTGATTCTCCACTGTGAACAAGGAAAAATTCACAATCCTTTGTGGCCCACAGAAGACCTTCACACTTAATACACAACTTAGGTTTTTGCTGTGAATTTCTGTAACTTTCAGTCCCCAACCCTGGGATTCAACCAGCTCTTTTGCCCATCCTCCCTCAGACACAAGAGGTACATTTTAATGTCCACATATTTCCTCACAATGTTCTTTCTGTGTAAAATGATCTCCCTTTAAACATGCTTTCTAACCACTCCCTCCTAACACAATTCTGCTTTTTAGGAAGCATACCTTGGACACAACAGCTAAAAATAATACTTTTTCCTATAATAGCAAAGCCTATAAGAATACTTACTTTTAAAAATTCAACTTCGCTTCTTTTGTTGTAGTGTACATTCTCTTCTTCCCTAACGAGACCATAAACCAATCCTTAAGTTTGTATTACCTCTGCTCCCAATTTGCCCATTTCTCAAGTACAGATGAATTAACAGATATTTAAATAACTGATTTGATGAATCTACAGGCATGGCAACGCAAACTAATAGACTCACTGGAAACAGCTCTAGCACTTGCCATCTGAATTATATTGAGGAAGTAGGTTCAAAAGAGGAATTAGAAGGCACCTTGTAACATATTTTAATACAGTCAGTTCAAAAGGTGGGGCGGGGGGGGCGGAGCATGAAAGACCATGGGGATGGATTGTGGGTGCTTTGATGGTACATGTGGTATAGTAAGAGCACCTGAAGGTGGAGATCCTGTATCTCTAAAACACAAGTAACTGTAAATTTATGTCAATGCAAAAATATATACATATAGGTATATGTGTGTATAATAAACACATTCAAAAAATTAAGTCCATTCAATTTAGTAAGCATTTACTTAAAATCCACACGATTCTCTCATATCAAATAGTTTTGATGAATTAAAATAATCACAGATTAGCCCTGGAGAACAAAAATCACAAAAGGTTATTTAAAATATTAGCGTATAACTTGAGATAATCACCAGAAATATGCAACTCCTGGTCTTGTTTTAGAACATCTTACTATGTAGAAAAGATACCTTACAATGATACTTATTGACAAGTTCAAAGGTAACTGACCCTCAAAACAAATGTGCAGTTTCTAGATTATCTAAGTACCATGAAGTTCTTTTTTTCTATTTGACAATTTATTAAAAGATACAAAGATACTGTTACATGCAGAGAATGACAAGGAATATATCTTACTTGCATTGTCTTTACAATTTATGTGCTGCTATATCCTCACAGGGAATAGAATTGCCCTATTAAAATATCTTGTTTGTTTGTTCTTTACCATGAAGTTCTTAATGCATTCAACATTCACTGAAAGACCCAACTGCATGGTTCCATTCAAATATAACTAAGTCAAAAATTCCTGATTTCATAGGGTCCATGCCTCTATCAAAAGTATCACAATGATACTTTCAGCTTTCATTGGGATATAAACACTCCCAAGTTGCCTTCTGGAAACATATGTTTGTGGTATGGATATTGTTGAGAATAATGTTCACCCACTACTCATTATTCTGAATGTGTTTCCCCATTGGAGAAATAGGTTTACATTATATTCCAATATGTGTGTATATATACACAGATATGTGTATATTCAGATAGATATGTTTATGCTTATATGTATAATTGGTATGAACATGTTCGTATATGTATACACACATAGTTCAAGGATTTTCTCTCCAAAAGTTAAGCTGATATTATATTCTATAATTAATTTAATTAAGATAGAAAGAACCATATATACTTATTTTCTTTGCCTAGGAAGGGCAAATTTTTGGTTCAATTAGTTCAAACAACGTATATTTGTATGGTCTGTTTTCTTACTGTTGAGCACTAAGTTTTCCCTAGTTCTGATCTTTTAAATGTATTTTATATTACCATTTTATCTAACATCTTTTTTTATATTATCATTAAATCTTTGAGTAATCATTAAATCTTTTGAGTAAGGATGTAACATCCATTATTAAATGTCTTGACTATAGCTGTTCAGATATTTTACCCCTATTTTCTAAAGTCCTCAAATACAAGAAATTAATACTTACTCTGACAGTAGTCCAAGCATTATATGAACAGGTCAATGATAAAGCAAAAACAACTGCCTTTACATTTTAGTTTAAATTAGTAGTAATAACTTAAGCCACCTGATCTTTTTTTGTCCTCTCTGTTACACAATGTAATTTTATCATCTTGACTACTTCTGTCTGATGACATTAGTCACACTGGGATTTTAGTAAAAACTCTGTCATTATTTCCATTAAAATGTTTTTCTCTGCCTCCTGACACTGGAGCACCCATGAATCCAGCTGTATAGGTCAGTCCAGTAGCTGGAAAAGGATTTACAGGAAATCTCAATGAGCAAACTGCCTGTTCTCTTTTTATCAACACCAGAGAAGTGTCTGATGAGGAAAATAATTTGTTCTAAGAAACCCCTAGGGAAGTTATACTTAAGACTTTCTTATCTCATAAGGGGAAAAATGTACCCATAGAAGAGGGAGTAGAGGGTGCGAACCTACCAATGAAACCATGTGTGTCCTATTAAAGTTGTTTTTATTTTAGAGAGTTGTAAAAATTGTTTTATATATTTTACATTAAGATCAGAGTAGCTTACTGCTGTGTAAAATTCATAAAAGAAAGGACCCTTTGGAATTTTCCTGTCCTTGCCTTGTTCTGCATAGAACATTGGGCCTTCGGTGGCACATGTAGTTAAGAAATCCTTTTTACAAGTACCCATAAAAGAGACTAGTACATGTTGCGCCAGACTATAATTACATGGGGCTAGTAGAGATTCCAGATGGGAATCTGCAGAGAATGGCACAAAGGTGTGGTTTCTTTCACTCTCCTGCTCTCTGGCCCCTCTGGCAAGCGAGTCTGGCATCCTGACAGGCTCAAAATGAAACTGGGAGAAGAGTTTCTTCTGTCTGTTCCCTCAGGCCCACATTATGGGTGCTTTGCACACCATCAATTTCTATGTCTAGGTCCGAAGCAGCCCTTAATTTTGTCCTCAGTGGGGATGATGCCACACGCACAGCACTGAAGCCCACTTTTCTGCTCCCCCTTTTCCTCAGGCCCTTACCCTCTCAAATACTGAGAATTAGTAAATCTGAAATAAATCAGTGTTAAATAAAAACAAAAGAAAAAGATACCACCAGTAACAGCTGACTGTCAGTTATCCCCTACCTACTGCCCAGGGAGCAAGTAAAAAATAAATTACAGGGGGCCTCTCTGGTGGCTCGGGTTAGGCTCAGCACTATCAAGCTATCAGCAGCCACTGCTGCATGAGTTCGATCCCCAGCCAGGGAGCTAACCCACATGGCACAGCAGACTTCTCCTGTCTCACCCACTGCTCCCCTCAGCAGTGTATTTTCAGTGGATCTGCCTATTCTGCTCCCCACTCCGTCTCTGGTGAATTTTCTCACCCCCCCATCCCCTGTACCTCTGGCCTACACCCCAATCTTGCATGCATAAATTTTAAAAATCTAAAAAAAAAAAAATTCCGAGTGGTGATGAGGTTGGAGCACAGCAAGGGAGAGACTGCTTCCCCAAGACACTGCCTAAATGTTCTTTGTTAAGAATGTGGAGTAGGCGTTTTGGATTCTTTAGTTACTAAGAGCGGTGTTTGGAGGCAGGTGGGTCTTTTTTGAAGACCAATTTTGTATGATAATTATATATTAACATTTCAATGATTTCTTCTTATGGGTGACTGTCTCAGTTGACAATCACTGTAACATAAACAGTAGCTTCTGTGCATCCAGAGTAACTGGGGAATAGTACCATTTACTTAAAGTGACTAACAAATCACTGATTTTAAAAGAAATATAATATTCAGTATAGTAAACAGAAAGGTAGTAATATTCCCCCTTTTCAGATGCTCTTATTCATACAAAAATTGCAATATCTGCATTCCTGACAACTCTGAAAGTTTCGAAAGAAAAAAAGAGGTTTTTCTCTTATCCCGTCTATTCTAAACTACCCTTGAGGTCAGGCATGTATAAAACAGACCACATAAATTGCAACACAAATGTAAACAAAATGTAGAGAAATAAAGAACATATGTCTAAAGCATATTTTCTTGACCCTATCCTCCTGAAAATGTGCTTATTTCCTGCTCTTGGTTTAATCCATCACAATCTACAACCATCTTTAGTTATATTATCTAATACCTAGTCCACATGTTGCTGTCAGTTTACATACAGAAAACAAAGATTAGAATGGTCTTACTACTGTTGCCCTTTAAAAAGTAGATGTTTGCAGAGATTAAAGGTTCTGAGTTGCTGAATAATATTTGCTTTTGTTTCCTACCAAGTTCAAAGTCACTTTAAAAAGTAAGTCACTCATGGTCAAGTAATGTCTCATAAGAGGAATAAGTTATTTTCAAATTTAAACAGTATCTAGTAGATTTTCTTTTTAGTAGATTTGCTATTTAAGTTTTCTCATAATATTAAGAAAACACAAGAATTGCCTCATATTGTTACTAACTATGGTATGGCGGGCTGAGCAAAAGTGAGCAATAGGGGAGAGAGTTATCCCAGCATATATCAAAAACCATGCTGGACACAGAGCCACTGGGTGTGGGGTCGGGCTCAGATACCAGGGCTTCGTGCAGGCCATGGTGGGGGGGAGCTAAGAAGGAGAAGGTGCTGGGTGTGTCTCCACCTAAAGCAGACACAGCCTGGAGGTCAACTCGAGAGACTAAGGATACAAAGAACATTCTTGAAGTGACACTTTGTTTTCTCAACAAACTAAGGATCAATGACACTAAGATTGACGAAGGAGGCCTTAGTAGGGGCAGCTGAATCGAAGCAAAGCAGTGACTCAACACTTTGGCATTTATAAAGTGATTTTCGGGGTATTTTTCATGAACCACTTCAAGTTGGAAGATGTTGGGAAGGGATGATGTTGGCGGGGTGCTGTTTCAAAAAAGTATAGAGCAAAAACAAGATGCTCTGTTGGGGTGGAGGGATGAGTAGTTTAAAGTTGGCTACCTCAGTGCTAGAAGACCACTGCTTTATCTTAGTTCTTTATTACAAGGAACAAGACATTGTTCCCACAACAGACTTGTTATGTAGCTTGCACCAGCCTGAGCCTCCCCCACTCTCAGTTCCTTTCTCTTCCCGAATATATACTAGAGAAACAAGAATATTCACAAACATAGCCATTGAGTCAGTAGCTATTTAAAAGTTTTCCTTCACTGCGATCTCTGGTCAATTGTTATCCCCTCAGTTTCCCTGAGCCCCTTAAAGAATATACACTCCCAACCCAAAGACTCACTAACTCCTTACCCTGCTGTTGTGTTTTTCAAGACCCATCTCCACAGGCAATTATGCACTCATCTATGTGCTTCTTTATTGCCATGATGCCTAATAGAAAAAGTTTTTGAGCAATACCATGCCTAGACAATGAGTGATACAAAGCAGTGTTCAATAAATGCCTAATAAATAAATGTGTTTTCATGGGACAAAGTACAAAACAGTAAGTTCCACTGAGACAGAATATTTCAGGTTGAGGTTATGTTGCCAATCCTATGAAAGGAAGATGGTAACCACCTCCAAATGACATTTTCTCCTGTGCTTGAGTATTTTCCCACTTCATACCTCTGCAATCATGCTTTTGTCTTCTATTTGCCCTTTAAGTCTATGATGATAGCATGTCTTTATTTTTCTAGTATTATGTTGTCTAATGTACAACGTGGTCGAAACTTGAAATTCTTCCTTTTAAAGCTGTATATTAAATGAACTCAGGCTATTAGAGGGGAGAGGGAGGGTGGGGAGTAGAGGGGGAGGGGCCCAGTAGACCATGGTGAGGAGGGTTATGGGTACCTTGTGGTGGGTGTGGTATGGTATCATACATCTGAAGAGGTGTGCACCTGTGCCTCTGAATCATATATGGTATTACAAATCAATGTTATCCTAATTTTAAAAATCCCTACAGATTCTATATTAATGGAATAAATTAGCCCTGACAGGATTAATTCTATTAATTAGCATGCATGGGGTGGAGGGAAGAGTCACAACATTACAAGGGCTGCTTCATTTTTAATTTGTCCATCCTTCTACCACCGGTCTTCGATACTCATTGTTCAGTATTTTTTTTCTCACACTCACAGTCCATCTTTTTCTTTTTTCCAGGTTTTTATGCTCCCTTCTTTTTTCTCTTTATCTTCTGGCTAGCTTGGTAAGGAAATCACAGATCACTGATAGATCTCAAGTCCTTCTTAGTCTTTGCAAGTTGACTACCTGTGAGAGGGGGAAGGGGTGGGGGAACGGGAAGGCTGCCAAATGTGAAAGGTTTGGCACATGCACAGCATAGCTCCTAGGAGAGCACACAGACTGAGCGATGCTCTCATGCTTACAAATCTCTTCCTCACCTTTCACATGACAACCACAGACCTTGCCTGTATCTTTTGGCAATTAGTCTTAGAATCCCTGAACTTTAGAATGAAACAGGACTTTAGAGATCACCAACCCCTGTACCCTCAATTTACAAATGAGGAAATAGAGGCCAAAAGAGGTTAAGTGACTTGCAGAGGGTCACAGAATGAATGGTTGACAGGGTGCAGAAACCCAGATCTCCTGCTCACCAGCCCTGGATCATGAGAAATGAGCGTTAGAAATACCCAAGAAATTCCACAGGTTCTGTCATCAGAAATGAAAGAAAAGATAACCAATGAAAAACAAAAGCTTAGGAATAAACACTGAGTAAACTCTAAGTGTAAATCAATTTAGTCCTTAGGCTATTTCCAAGTATTCTTTCCTTTCTTAAAAAAAGCAAAAAAATATATGACGATTTGGTACAAAACAGACCAGTGTGCTATATTGTTGCTGTTTTTTAGATCCCACAGACATTTATTTTCTCCTTTTTAATAGTTTTCAGTGTAATATCGTATACACTTAGTGACTATTCCATTACACTGACCTCTAACTTATGCCTTCCAGTAATCGAAAGCAGCTGATTTTAATGTGCCGGTGCTTTAGTGTGAAGGAGGTTAAAGCTGCGTTTGTGTGCAATCAGGTTAAGATTGACTCCAACAGGAGAAAAATCCATACATATGTTGCAAAGATCTGAAAAATGCCTGTATTCCCAACCTGATTACGACTTGCATTTTTGCATGGTTTGTCAAAGCAGATCACTGAAATCAAATCAAGATGTAAAATGGGATAAAGTGGTTTTCTTCTCCATTCTTCCATTAATCACCGTGAACTACTGAAGAAAGGAACGTTTCCCTCTCTCACCTGAGGCAAGGTGGGATACTCCACTAGAAGTTATGCCAATTTTTATCAATTGGTGCTCAAGTTCCAACATTAATTTTCTAGTTTTCATTTCTTACATGAGTATATAGGAGCTATTTTATTGCAGGGTAATCTTCTGTTTCTATCAATAAATCAATTCCAGCTCCTTTTGTAAAATAAAACAATACAATTCCAATGTAACTTTTAAAACTACTAACTTTCAAGGTTATATACAAATCAAATTCATTAAACTGAAAAAGTAGACGTGGGGGTTAGTGATAACTGGTCTCACCTAATAATACTTGACAAAGCCTAACTACAGACTAAATCAGAGAGTTCATTATTGGTTCACTTGTCACAAAGAGAATATTGGCAGATCATACACAAGCATTGTTCTGGAATAATTTAAGTTGCTGACCATGTCGGTTTATACTGCTATCAAGGCTGATGCTGGGAGCGAAAGAACACAAATGCAGCAGCCGTCACACATTCACCATCCAGCCTTATCTACAAAATCCTCAGACAAGACTGGGGCTGGGTCAAAATAGTTGCGGAAGGGAGGGGCTCATGCAGCTCTTGTCACACATAAGCATGTTTGTTATAGAAGCATTTTCAGGTTAATTTTTGCTATTAACGTAAACCACAATTGGGGGACCACGTTGCGGGAAGAGGAATGGGGGTGGTGGTTATATAAACATACAACAAAGAAAGTCTTTATTTCCAATACCTGAATACATCAGGTTTGTTTTTAGGTACCAGGTTGCAGGTTAAATGCTCTCAGCTATCCAAGAAGTGGCTTATTAGTTTTGTAAGAAAATATTTTCTTATATTTTGACTCAAAAATACCCAATTTAAGTGAACAAAACCATCCTTGTTAGTGAAAAGCAGACCTAAAAAAACTCTGTTTCAAAAGCCCAGCATAGAAAAGCAAAATTAATTCAAGAGGAAAAGCTGCTTTCCTAATAGTAGCTTCTGAATCTGGATCTAATAGTTCTCAAAGGCCAACTGGAGTCTCCAAGTCTTAAAAGTTTTGTCTTCCTCCATGGATCATAGACAGTCTCCATGAGGCAGTCTAATATGGATATAAATCCATTTTAAGCAGATATCTATTCTCTCTCTAGGCGATAGCCACAAAGCGAAAAGCTATGCTCCAACAGCAAGAATGAAGGCAAACAAAAGTTTTGATTATTTTACAGTTATTTTACAGGGCAATTTCCAAACATAACCTCCTTTCCTGCTCCTCTGTTCTGTGCACTCGAAAAACCCCAACTTCATCTTTGGCAATGCAGCATCCGCTAGTGATAAAATAAACAGTAACGAGCGATTATGCTTTAAGAACCACAGTGACAGCTAAGAGCTGCATTTCAACATACTGACTCAGCGTCAGCCAGCACCTGAGCTATGTTCGCTTCTCCTAATTTGTAAATGGGCCTAATCCTGTTATTACAGAATAATTACTGCAAATCAGCACAATTACTACAAAGACATGAATAAACACACACATACCAGTAGCTGTTTTCTACAAATTATTATCAAAACAAAGAAAACTGGCTAATTGTGGTAACATTAAGACAACATTTATTCCCCCCAGTGTTTGGGCAAGTTTATTTTAAGTTGTCATCTTCAACTAGTAATGATGCAGATGATTTTACAGATTCCATAAACCTTTCTAATCTAAACTCTTCTCAACTGAAAGTTGGCCACTTCCCTCAGCAACATCTGCAAAGACCTCATTTCATAAGAACCCACATTTATGGAACACTAGCAAAAAGGGGAAAAAGTCAACTTTTAGAAATCTCAACTTTCAGAAATCTCATTTGTAATATCTTCTAAATTATTTTCAAGATACCATGGAAGTAAATGAAGTATTTGGTTTATATTTTTCACAAGTTAAGCATTTGTTTCCAAATAAGTACAGTGTAGGACTTAATCTCACCAATGTTATTATCAGGTCTCCTTTTTTGATAAATAATCTTTATGGTGGTAGGGTGTGGTGATTAGGAAAAAAGAAAATTTAGAAAGGACTCACCGCCTGGACAGTGCCTCACGGCCATCTTACACCTCCTGGATTCAGCAATGGTTGGGCAGGGGATCGTGTCTTTTGCTGGCTTTTTAACAATTTGCCGTGTTCTGGTTTCCAGACCCCATTTAAATCCACATGTGCGATCATTTCTGCTACAAGTTCCCCATTCACTCCAGTGACCAACTTCACATCCTTCTAATAAATATTAAAGAAAAAAATACAAAGATAACAATTTGATATCCCTCTGCTCCACTATCATCCAATTTATACAGTGTTTCACCACTATCCCTACCTTCAAATACAAAAAGGTAAACCACATAATCCATAAACATCTATATTCACCTTTTGGCAATCTTTGAACCATAGGGTTACTTTCATTTACAACAAATCACTGTCACACAAATCATTTTTGTACCATGACAGAAGGCAAAATTTTATCAGTTAATTCTCAATGCTCCTATACCCACCCTCAAAAAATTCACCAATGTGTTTATTTTGAAAGTACTTGGTGAAAAGGTGGGAGTTTGTTTTGCCTTTTCTGATTCTCACAAGTCTTTGAAGAGGTGTCTGGGTACCAGAGTATGTATTTGATCCCCTAAACTGATGCTATATGTTACTATAGTGTGAAAAGTAAAAACAAGGATGATCAGGTAGTTGAGGATGTATGTTTTTTCTATGTATGTAAATGCTTTTAGCATCTCCTTTTTGCAAATTCACATGATGAAAAAGTAGGCTACCCTCCAACCCACTTGGATGTAGGGGTTGGGGTGCTGGGAGATACGGGTAAAAATATGTAGTCAAACCTCATCAGATTCACCATTAACATGTATTTCACTCTAGCAGATGAGCACTAGAGTCCAGAGTCCACACACAATGAATATTCCAGCATTCCAGATGTCAACAGGCATCATGGTTACTCAGACTTCTCAAAGATATTTTAGATTTTTATTCAGGGGAGTGCATAGCACTCTACTTGTAATTTGTTTTAGAATTCAGGGCTACATAAGAGTTCTCTTTGAATATCTGTAATGGGTGGGGATTTTGCCTCTCTAATGCAAATTCAACATTCTGAATCTGCTCCCCTAGTGACTTTCTTATAATAGGGTGTCACCTGTATGAATGTATGAACTCACATAAATAGGAACATAAGTATACATCTATTCAGAAACTTCTCATTTAAATGTGTTCTCTGCAAGCTTTCAGATCAATATGACTATTTCAGCAATGTTTTCTGCAGAAAGAATCTTCACTTTTTGTGTGTCTTAAAAGGAGATGGGAAGTCTCATTTATAATACATACCTTTCATGTTCATCATATCAGACAGATGCACAACATGTCCAATAAAATCCAGGGGTGGATGCATGCATGCACAAGGGGAGGGGGTGAAGATGCCATGACATCTGGGATTAGATTCAGGCAGTCATCAAAATGTTGGCATGGGCATATTTTACCTTTTAATCAGTGATATAAAAATACCAAACTGTTTTTCAAACAAAAGATATATAAAATTAATTCTGTATTTCTAATTATTACTCACAAACAGTATATGTTACCATGTATGCATTAAATCATGATTCTAGGTATTAAATTTGTAGAAGTAAAACTTTGCAATATAGTCAATCATCAACAAAATATATTTGGCACAAAAAGTTTCTTTCCACCTGGTTTTTTTTTTTTTAGCCCAAATGGCTAAGAGTAAGAAGTTCCATGTCACAAGAAAAGTGATGGAATAGCCAACCACATGACACTGCTTTAAAATTTTGCTTTTCCTCTAAATGTTTTCCTCTAAGTGAGTAATTTATTATGATACTTAAGAAATGGGTTATTATACAGATGATAAAAATATCAGCACTTAATCAAGCAAATGTATAACTAACAGATTTTGTAGAAAGATGTAATATACAAGACCACCCAATACCATGATGTCTAACGAATTCAGAAAATCAGCAAAGAACTAAATTTTTGAATCTAATATACAATGAGAGACGATTTGTTTTCAGGTTAAATATATCTGGCATGCTTTTTTTTTTTTAAAGAAACAGGTGTTAAAAGTTGAAGTTTGAGAGTTATATGAAAAAATACTCACCCACACATTCCATGGTTTCATCTAATGGTGCAAAACCATCTGGACATTCATCAAAGCAACGGCCTTTATGCAAATAAAAGCCTACTTTGCACTTGGTACAAAAGTCTTTGCTAAAGCAAGAATCACAGTTTTCTATTCTGCATCCTAAAAGCAATTTAAAGAGAAAAAGAAAATTTTCATCAAAAAATTGTAATTGTTTTGCAAATAAAACTTTCACAAACTCACCGGTTAGCTCAATGGAAATTCTAGTGGGCAGAGAAATATGTATTCAACTCATTTGTTTCCTAATGCCATCTCATCTTAAATCACTCCTACCTCTTCCAACAGCTTACCACATCAATAGGCTAAAACAAAAGTCCAGCCCAGGGCCCTAGGCAGTTTGAGACCCTTCGGAAATGTTTGCGACTCCAAATAGGATTAAAACAAAGGATTGAAAAGCAAAAGAAAACACCCCCATTACAAATTACTTTGTTGCTGGGATTGAAATCTGTTCTTCCCTTCAAAAGACCTCGAATGAAAAACACAACAGGAATACGCTAACCAGTATCTTCTGTTGTAGGACAGTAAATGAAAATTCTCTTTAATTTTTAAATTTAATTTAAATTTTTCATTTACTTTTTTATTTTTTTAACTGAATTTATTGGCATCATCAATGCTGGCATCTACTTTCATCAGAGGGTGTCTTAACTTGGAGGGGGACTTTTAGGACATTTTTGGAGGAAAACCTGCAATGTGCAAAATAAAGGTTTTGCTAGTATTTCCAGTTAGTCTTCATAATAACCCTACAAGTGGGCAGTAATAAGGAATCTGTCACATAACAGGCAGTGGAAGAGCTGGTTCGAAGAGTCCCCCAACCCAATGCCTTCTAAATCTGTGGGTTGTTTTTGTTTGTTTGTTTTCTCTACAGAGCACTAAGTGATTTCTCTAGGATCAGTTGGTGAAACAGAGCTGCTTTTAGGCCTGTTAGGTTTGGGTTTGTACCTCAGCTCTCCCTTTACCACCCTTGTGACTCCAGACAACTAAGTGCCCCTCTGAGTCTTTTCCCTCCTATGTACAACAGGAACATGACAGGCCTTACAAAGCTATTGTGAGGATTTGTAATAATGTACATAAATTGATTGACTCAGATAAGCAATATGCACAGATAGAAGTGACAATGGATTAGAAACATGTATTTTTCTAAATCACACACATTACAACAAGGTGGAAAAAGAAGCAATAATTTATAGACTCAATTCTAGGTCAGATACCCTGGTAGGCCATTAGCATCTGGGTTAGACATCACTGCTGCGCACAGGTGAAAATAAATACACATTAAACTACTATAAGGAGAGAAGTTTGGAGGATTGGTTAATTGAAAGGTCAAGTTTTCGACAGATCACAGTACATTATTACTTGTAACATTAAATGGATGACCATTAACAGCATGGAAAGCTCTATGAAAACTCCACGGCTGGGCCTTCCTGGTGGCGCAACGGGTTGGGCACAGCGCTGTGGAGCTGTCAGCAGCTGCGGCGCGAGTTCGATGCCCAACCGAGGAAATTGCCACAGGGCGCAGCAGGCCTCTCCTGCCTCGCAAGCTGCTCTTCCCAATTAGGTCGATCTGCCTGTTCTGCTCCCCACTCTGTCTCCAGTAAACCCTCTCGCCGCCCCACACCTCTGGCCTGCACCCCAGCTTGTATGCATGCATAAATAAATCTTAAAAAAAAAAAGAAAAGAAAACTGGCACTTTCATGGAGTAGAAAATGTAACCACAGTGTGAAATCACTCATTATTAAAATTTGAAAATTCAGAAAGTAGAATTTAAAGGCTAAAAATGGTTACATAAACAAGTTTCTAGACCTATAAAAAGAAAATGGCACCTCCTGCCCTTTCAATTTTGAATCTAAATAGGTTTTCATATATTCAAAGAACACCACGAAGGAGCTAATTCAACTTCTAAAATATTACCAGACTGGCAATGTTACAACTAGAAAACCAGCTACTTGTGTGGGTGGAAGTCCATAGTCAAATTATACCATGGCTCTTAGGCAGTACGGGGCATGGTGGACCCAGAATAGTTTATTACCCCATAAAATGTTCATTTGTTCTCTTAACTGCTATAACCTATATTTTAATAGAATGGGTGCACCCTGGTCAGTAACTTCTTAATCATGGTCAAAATACATGACCATCATATCCACAAATTGTTGGTTCTCTTACTACATAATTTAAAAAAGCAAGCAGCTCTTCTGAGTGGAATTATTTTCCATGAAATGATAAACATTTCAATGGATAAAACAGAACTAAAGGTTAAAGAAAACAAAGCAAATATATATATTTATAAAGAGAACTAAACACTTCGTAAATCAGTTGTTATCTACGTGGTCTGATTTTCCTTTAAAACCTGGCCTGCACCAATAAGCTTTTTGGCCAAAAAGTTATAGCAAGAAGCATTTGGAAATAATTTTTGCAAGGTCCTTTGCTGATCTTTGCTGTTACTTGTAGCTCCTATTCCTCATTTCATTCCATGTGCCTAATACCAATTCATGGAATGTGGAATTTTTGAAATACCTATCATTCTTTTTAAAGTCCCATTGGAATTCCTCAGGCATAAATTCTACTAGAAAAAAATGATTTGTTCTCAAATTTAAGTAGAGTAAAAATATGATGCATTCAAATTGCACATAATACAACCACAAAAAAGAAAACAAGGTGAATTATAAGCAAGACTGAGAATAAGCTGTCAGACCTATTTTTAAGTGAGAAAGGCAAACTGCAGGATACACAGCATATGATGCAATGAAAGTGTGTGTGTGTGTGTGTGTGTGTGTGTGTGTGTGTGTGTGTGTGTGTGAGAGAGAGAGAGAAGCAGCTTAGAGGAGTTAATTTGGGAATGGGATGGTAGAATTTTGAAATATGTTAGAAATTACATATTTCTGAGTCATGAATCTCATACAATTGTAATACATTTATGTGTTAAAAAGTTAATAAGTTACTTTGATATACATTAGTGATTTAAATTGATAGAAAATACCACTATCTTAGCACTCTGAAATAAACCTTTTCAATTTTAACAGGCAAGAAAGAATGTAATCCTATCCCAAAATTGCATATTTGGGTGCATGCAATTATAGCCCTTCTCTCACAGAGCTGAACTGCCTTCACCTTCAAAATACACAATCCCTTGACCATCTCTTGCCAGTATTCTTTGTTTGCCTATGTTGAATGACACTTTTGCCTCACTCAAATCATCAGCAGAAAAAATATTCTCTTTGATAAAGCTTTGAAACAAATGCTTTGATTGGTGCCAAGTCAGAACATTCGAAGGTTTGCTAACCTTCCCAGGCTCAGTTGCCACCACGTGGAGGCAATGCAGGCAACCACACACTCGGCCGCTGAACCGAAAACTCATCACCAACACCTATGAATGAGTGTGTTTTCAAGCCACTGCACAGTCACCGCCCCGAGGCCTGCTGCATGATGTGCTCAGCACCTGGACACCTTTGTCACCAGTGCCAGGTCCATGCACAACCCCCGCCCTGTGCAGCCACTTCCCAGGAAAGAATCTTTCTGCTTGGAGAAAAGCACTATTTGAGTCTCCTAGTTCTGTACTTTCTCCGCCAGTCTGTGGCCACTCTTCTAAGAGCTTCTTAAGGTTACTATACTTAAATAATTGGGGTTCCCATCAACTCTATGAACTCATTTTTATATAAAAGCAAAGCATTCTCATTAAAATCAAAATTCAAAACAACACAGACATAGGGAGGAAAATATTAAAAAACCCTTCTTCACTTGAATGGCCTATGGCCTACTCCCCAGAAATTGAAAGTTCCAGAAAATCTCTATACATTTTATAAATAAGTGAGTTTTTAAACACCAGTGTAATCACACAATCGATTGTTGAGCTTCAGAAAACTTTATGCTGCTTAAGAGAACAGCATATCAAAGCTTACTAAACACGGGTTTGCTCTATAAAAATCTGGCACGTAAGTTCTTGTTCAGAAATATAAGACCCTGGTTTAGCCAACTTACATGCTTCTAAATTACAGTGCCTCCTCAAAAATGTAATCCACCAAACTGGGACTGCCAATATCGGTTTAAGTAAAATTACTGTCCAAGTGGAACTGTGTCCAAATGGAGTCTGACGGGGTTGTCATTTGGCAAGACAGCCAGAAACAGAAAAACAGGCTGGGTACCCCTTTTCCTGTCCTGCATGGTACTCATTCAGGCGCTATTATAACGTTTTTCAAATTATACTGCAGTTCAACTCAACAGTTCATTCCAAACATTCTCCTAAACTGGAGTGTGTGCCAAGTATTGTGCCAGACCCTGAGAACATGAAATTCTAGTACCCATGTCCTGGAGGTGTGAAAGCCAAAGCAGGACCACGTGGCACTTACAAGGCATTCAACATAGCCTCGTGGAGATTAGAGGCGTGTGCCGGGTATGGCAGAGGCGGAGAAGAGAGATCCTTCTATTTTTGCCACTAACGGTTTCTTATGTTTTTCAATCTGTGAATTCCCTGTTTCTAACACAGTGTCAGGTATGTGGTAGCATCGTAATGTTGCCAAGTAAACCAACATCCATGACATTTAAAAGCTCAATTATTTTATATTTAAAAGCGAACTGAATGCTTAGATGATTACTTGCACATGCATTATGAATAGCTTTAATATTGAAAGAAAAGCCATGTTTGCTATAAAGGACTGCAAATCTCACTGGAAGAACAAATAACCACCTGAAAATAATTACAAGAGAGAACGTAAATCTTGAAGTGCGATGGGTAATATGTGGTATGGAAGCTGGGACCTCAGCAGAGCAGGTTTGATAGAAACAGTAAGGAAAGTGGGACCCTCGCAAAGGTGACTCCAGTCATCGTTAAGGTGACGCAGCACCAGAGGAAATGAACATGACGCCGACAGCCGAGGAAGAGTGGCTTGAATAAACTAGACGTTTGGTGAAGGGTATGGTCAGTCAGGTTCAATTGCTGCAGGTAGAGAATGTCACTTCTTAAGTTCCAAAAAGGAGGTAAAATTATAGATTGTACTTTGCGTGGTTTTAACTATTTAAATAAGAATTAAAATTAGTATTAAAAAAAAAGCTAGGATCAAGGTTAGGGCTTAGTATGACTCCAGACCAGATGCCCATAAATCTTGAGCATGACAGCTACATGACCAAGTGACACCTGACTTGTCCCCTCATTTGGGCAGGTAAAAACCCCTTGGGGCCAAACATCTTGATGGCCAGCTAGAGGGATGGATGTAAAAGCAGGATTCCTGCACTTCAGGATCTCGGTCCACTGAAAGGAAAGGTACACACGCAGGAAACGAGGTCACAGTGTATTCTCAAGCATATACAGAGGGAACTGGGAATGAGTATTTTCAGGAAACAAAGCTTCATGAAAGTGGAGAGTAAGGAAACCATGGAGGGGCTCAACACCCTAAGATGTAGGGTCACGAGAAAAGGAGTTTTGGGGCATCAAGAGAACTGACCAGCTGGGAGGAGGAGAAGGTAAAAGACTGAGCAAAGCCAAAGATCCACAGTCATTTCTCCTCTTCCTCGTCCCAAAGTCCTCTCAGGGCTTTGGTGCACCCAGAAAGTTAGGGTTATCTTCCCAGCAAATCTAGAGGGTAAGATTAATCTCTTATTTGAATATCTCAGCATGGCCAATCATATAAACACAAAAGGAAAGCCTTAAATTAAAAGCAGAGAAAAATCAACCTTTGTTGACTCCAACTGTGAACTGTAATTCTATCGCCATCAATTTTTGGAGAAAGGGAAGAAATCACCAAGGTAGAGAGGGTCCCAGCCACACATGGAGGAATCCATGTCTCTTATTATATGATCATCAGGATGTAGAGCCACAAACTGCCTTAGCATACCAGGAAATTCCCACAGCTTATCATTCTTCAGCTTCCTTTTACTGCTTAACCACCAACATCTCTATTTAGAATGTGGCAACTACGGACACCCATTGGGTGCATTTAGTGCTCAGATTGCAATTACAAGAATCAAAGAGTATCAAGTCCACCTCTGGAAAACTCTAGATGCTTCTCTGTGCAGTGTATGTTAAAACTGGAACAAAATAAAGGGGTGGGTTGTTCCAAAAGACATTCAAAATGAGACTTTTAGCATTTTTTCACATGGAAATTACTAGACTGTGCAACTTAATCTGAAGCTTCTTAAAATTGTTTAAATGTTTTTAGATTTTTCTAATAAAATACTGCTGTTTAACATTCCTTCTCAAAACTTGCAATGGCTTAGGAGTGTCCTTAAGTTTTTAAGCTTTATATTACCAAAATGATATATTTCTAGTATGTACCATTGCAGTAATCCATGAAAGGACTGATGAGAACTATGATCTGTTTTATTTTTTGTAGCATGGTCTAGTTACATGCAGCTCATTAGAAGCATCATTATGTTTCAACCTAAAGAAAATAAAGGACAAATCCTAAGATTTCAGAATTCAATATTTCATATATACAACTGAGCTATTGCAGTGATGACACAGAAAACCAGTATTACTAAGTTAACAGAAGATTCAGGTTATAAAGTCTGGTAAAACCCATTGGAATGGGTTTAAGTCAAGATGGGCTTTGTTAGGAGATTTAGCATAGGCTGAAATTCAACTCTGTCAAGTGCACAGTAAGACACATAGAACAAGAGTCAAAAAAACAAGAACTGTCTGAGAACACAAGGGCCTCTCAGATATTATACTGGTTAGCAGATCCGAGGTTACAATCTTGGCTCACTTACTGTTGTATAACTGTGGGCAAGTCAGAGCTCTCTGTCTCAGTATCCTCATCTACAAAAAAGGTAACATCAATCCCTGTCTCACAGAGCTGTTGAGAGAATCCAGTGGCTTAACAAAGGCAAAGATTTCAGCATAGTATCTGCTATGTAATTAGTGATGAAAATATACAAGCTATTCTGAGTGTAAAATTTACCAACTAGGACAGTTCAACATGGCAGATGGAAGGAGGTTCAAGAAAGATACCAACATACTCCAGGTGGAGTAGTATGTGTGATAGGTGTGACTATATGTAATGATTTTTAATAATTTTACACATAGGGCCTCCCCGGTGGTCCAGGGGTTAATTCTCAGGGATATCAAGCTATCAGCAATTACTGCAGCAAGAGTTCAATCCCCAGCCAGGGAGCTAATTCACATATGGCACAGCAGACCTCTCCTGTCCCACCTGCTGCTCGCCTCAGCAGTGCATTTCAGTAAATCTGCCTGTTCTGCTGCCCACTCTGTCTCTGGGGAATCCTTTCATACCCTGTGCCTCTGACCTACACCCCAGTTCTTCTACACAAGATAAATAAAATCTTTTTATAAATATTAATTTTATACATACATACATACATATATATATATATATATATATATATATATATATGCACTGCTCAAATGAAAGGCATTCTCCAAAGACCATTGTTGGTAGTAACACAGTAGCTTAAGTCTTGTTTAGATCACATAGCTAAACAAACTGAGCACAACCATTTGTTGAGTACCTACATGGAAATATATTCTTCAAACATTAAGAAACAGGATTTAGGAAAACTATTATCTAAATGTAATTTTTAACTTACTGGGGAAAAACCAACTCACTCTGTGCCCTACTCCTCCTTCACCATCAGACAGGAGGGGAAAATATTTGACTGATCCAAATCAGAAGATTGTTTAGAACATCAAATTAAAGATTAAAGAGAATAGGTGACAGGTAGCACAAAAAAGTTGTATCAGCCCCTCAAGCCAAATAAGCCTACCCTTCAACAGATATTGTGTGGCACATGCAGGGTCCTTTTCTAAGTACAGAAAGACATTTAATTTGTGAACTCCATCCAGATATTTAATTTGCTTATCTTGTTTTCTATGGCTATAGAGTCTACTACCTTGTATGTCAAGAGTGTCCTTTATTTCAACTTCTGAAATTTGTGATCAAAAATTATTTTTTTCCTCCTGACTCATTTTAACTTAAAGTGCTACAACAGCTCATTAAGAAAAGCCCAAAACTCAAATTTGTGAAATATGTTGCTGGTAGATTCACTGTAATATTTGAATGTTTAAAAATCCTATCTTGCCCACCCACACACAAAAAAATAAAATATGAAGAAACATTGAGGCTTGTGTAAAATCATGTGGTTAAATAATGAGGAACTATAAAAATGTTGGCTTCCTTCCTCGTATGTTCAAGGGATGCATTTTTGAAACCATTCTCAAAACAACTGAAATTAAAACTTGGACACATTTTCTGGGAATACAAAGCTAGGTGTTTATAGGCTTTTTTTTTTCTTTTTTAAGGGTGTGAGAAAAAAGGATAAACTACCTCAAAATAAAATCAGAAAGGAAAGTGATGGCAATGAAAAAAACTTTAAAATGTATAAACCAAATTAATATCTCTCATCAGATTTTAAATTCCTGCCAGCAGCAGATCTCTCCTCTTGGTCATTCCTTCTGGTTTTCCTTTTTTGGTAACCTGTCACCTTTTCACATGGAGGTGAAACCAGAGAATTTAATGAACTTCAGACCTTAGTATTGGTTGAATCTGACCAAATGCTGGAAAATGCATATCTCTCCTTTCAACTAGAAGGAAAAGCTTATGTAAGTAATATACATCTTGCCCTCCACTCAACCATCATCCAAGGAAAACAAGTAGAATCTCTTAATCCCTTCACACTCCAAATAGAGTAGAGCAGGAACCAGCAAACTTTTCCTGAAAAGGGCCAGATAGTAAATATTTGAGGATTTATGGGTCATATGGTCTCTGTCTAAACTATTCAACTCCACCATGGAACAAAAGCAGCCAGAGACAATACCACAATGATTAATTCTGGCTATTTTCCAACACAACTTTATTTATGAACACTGAAATTTGGAGTTAATATCATTTGCATGTGTCACGAAACATCATTCTTCTTTTGATTTTTCCCACAATCACTTACAAATCGAAAAGCTACTCCCAGCTGAAGGTCCTACAAAGAGGTCGCAGGCCATATTTTGTCTACCTGTCATAGTTTGCTGACCTCTAAGCTAAAGAATAATTGAAATCATGGGGTACACTGAATGAATAAATACAGAAAGGGTTTCATTTTTTAAACAGCAAATGGTAGCACTTAAGTTTAAGGAGACAGTGATATCTTATATCCACCATCTGGCTGTGTGCATAAGACAAATATCAAATGAATATGAGGATGCTGGAATTTAGTTATCTCAACATGAGGACACATTTCAATGTTTTTCACATTCTGTTGATAAATGAAGAAATATGGCTCCTCATCAGCTGTCAATAGGTCAAAACTCCATCCTATTTCAATAAGCTTTTAATTACAGATGGCACTGATGTATCAATGAAAGGGTTGCTTGAAAGAAGGAAGAAAACCGGCATAACATGTATGCCTAGTCCTAGGGTCTGATGTCTTTACTCCCATCTGTAAAGGTAGTGTTGTCACACTGCCCACCTAGTTTGATGATAAAAGTAAACACAGTCAGCTCTGCCTTGGGGCAGCAAGCCCACACTCAGGCCTATCTGCAGACCCTCCGAATTTGTTGCCTGCTCTGTAAGTGGGGATAATCCTGCCACCCTCAAGGTATTGCCAGGAGCAATGAAAGGATAAGCCATAATAATTAAAACTGCATAGTATTTGAACAAAAATAGACACACAGATCAATGGAATCAAATAGAAAACCCAGAAATCATCCCACATATATATGGACAACTAATCTTTGATAAAGGTGCAAAGAACATGCAATGGAACAAAGACCATTTGTTCAACAAATGGTGCTGGGAAAACTGGATGACTACCTGCAGAAAAATGAAGCTAGACTACTACCTCATGCCATGAACAAAAACTGATTTAAAATGGATAAGAGACTTGGACATAAGACCTGAAACCATAAAATATATAGAAGAAAACACAGGCAAAACAATACATGACATACAGCTTAGTAGCATTTTTAAAGACACATCCCCCAAAGCAAAGATAGTGAAGGAAAAGATAAATAGCTGGGATTTCATCAAACTAAAAAGCTTCTATACAGCAAAAGAGACATTCACCAAAACAAACAGACAGTCCACTGACTGGGAGAATATATTTGCACTCCATGCAACAGACAAGGGTCTGATCACAAAAATCTACAAAGAACTCACACGACTCAACAAAATCAAAGCAAAAAATCCAGTCAAAAAATGGGCAGAAAAACTCAGGACACTTCTCTCAAGAAGAAGTGCAAATGGCAAACAGGCATTTGAAAAATGTTCAGCATCCCTCATAATCAGGGAAATGCAAATAAAGATAACAGTGAGATGCCACCTCACACCAACAAGAATGGCACACGTTTAAAACACAGAAAACAACAAATGTTGGTGAGGATGTGGAGGAAAAGGAACGCTCCTACACTGTTGGTGGGACTGCAAACTGGTCCAACCTCTATGGAAAGCTGTATGGCAGTTTCTCAAACAACTAAAAATGGAGCTTCCACTCCTAGGAATATACCCAAAGGACACAAAAACAGTAATTCAAAAGGTCACATGCACACCTCTGTTTATTGCAGCATTATTTACAATAGCCAAAACATGGAAACAACCCAAATATCCAAAAATTGATGACTGGATCAAGAAGATGTGGTATATGCATACAACGGAGTACTAATCCGCAATCAAAAATGATAAACTAACGTAATTCTCAACAACAAGAATGAATGTGAAAGCACTTTAAAAACCAAAGTGCAAGAAGAGATGCCTTACTCCCACAGAGTGGAAGGTAGCATTCGCCTTTTACATAGAATGGTGCCCTTTAACTTAGGTCTGAATTGAAATAAGAGACTCATAAGAGAAAGCTACCCAACCCACAAGAAACTTAAAGGTAAACTTGACCAATAAGATTTCCTCTATTAAATAGCTGGAGAGGTTTTTAACTCTTATCATTAGTACCACAACTAAAAATAAAGACTTTTGTGAAGAGTAGTAAGTCGTATAGCCATGTTTCCTGTAGAAAAGGCGATTTCATACAATTTGTCTCCCAGATGAAACAGGGAGAAAATGCCCTTTGGATTTTCTATAGACAGTTATAGAAATCATTTAAAGCACAAAGCAGTACAATATGTGGAGTAGCACATTAAATACTGTAGTGTGCAGATGAATAACCACCAAAGATGTTGAAGTACTATTGTTATCGAAGTATCAGAAGTAGTTCTTAGCTATTTCTTAAATACTTGATGGTTTAGGTCATGATGACCAAACTATGATTACCCTGTTATGCCATATGAGACAACAGGGGGCTTTCAGAAGCACAAATTATTCTTATAATTTACCCGCTTTAAAATCTTTCAATGGGGCCTCTGTGATGGAGTAGAGAGTAAGTCTCAGTGCTATCACACCATGACCGCTGTGGCCTGAGTTCCATCCCTGGCCAGGGAGCTAACCTATATATGCGCAGCAGACCTCTCATGTCTCACCTCCTGCTCCCCTCAGTGGTGTATTTCAGTAGATCTGCCTGTTCTGCTCCCCACTCTGTCTCTAGTGAATCCTCTCACCCCCCACACCGCTGGCCTACACTCCAGTTCTTGTATGCATAAATAAATAAATCTTAATAAAATCTTTCAATGGCTCCTTTTTACTTACAGCCCAAGCCCCTGATTTAAAAAACGAGACCCTCATACTAGACATCTACCTACAGAGCGTCCCTACCTACCAGCGACCTGAACCATCCTGAAGTTTCCCAGCACCCAGATGTCTATAGCTCTTCCCTCCTAGCTGTTACTATGTTCATCATAATCCAACCGCCCCCACCCCCACCAACCACTGAACAGAGACGGGGGGAAGAGAACAGATCAGGTCTTCTCTATTCACGGCGCCCAGCGTAAGTGCTCAATACAATGGTTGATTTAGATCTGCTTAATAACTAGCAAATTCAGCATTAAATTTCGGTTTACAATAAGCACTGAAACGCAAGTCCACGCTGTATATTTTAATGCAGGAACAAGATTTTGCTACAAACAAAACTACTTTAAATTATAAACAACTTCATTTCTAAATGTGGCTTTCTCTATGGAACAATAAGTATGTGTATCTCTCATCTTTAAGTAGAAATGAGGGTTGAAGGGAGAGACTAAACATTGCAGGAACTCAAAATACATATAAAGTAACAAGATCAATATAGAAAGAAAACTGGAACAACAGAGATTATTTTATATATAGGATCATGGGAGTTCCTAGAATGAGAAGGCTATTTATTCCAAAGTATGTTACATAGTTTGTCTAAATTTGCAAAGATAGTGTCAGAGCTCAAAACAGAGCACAAAGTTTCTTCCAATTCAGTGTTTTGAAAGATGTGATTTATTACAAACCGTTTCTCTTTTTAGAAGATAAAATCTAAGGTCTTGAAATACTATTGGGATTTAAAACACTTAAGTGGACCATGCATTTCACGGTCCAAAATAGTCAAAGAAGCTTTGAGGTCCTTCTAATACCCTGATAGTTTTATCAATATCACATGGTTTACTTTTTAAAGAACTTATTCTGACCAATAAGATTTCCTGTATTAAATAGTTGGAGAGGTTTTTAACTCTCACCATTAGTATCACAACGAAAAATAAAAACTTTTGTAAAGAGTAGTAAAGATTTTAAAGAACTGTCTAATGAAAAGACTGTTCCACTGGAATCAGTATCTTAAACGCGGAAGGCCTGCTAATTACGTGACTTTGGGGCAGTACTTCTTTCATAATCCTCAAAACGCACTTTTGTTGTGGGGGAGGGGAGAGGAAGAACACAGGGAGATGAGGAATGGAATCAATTAGGTTTCTTCCAGATCTATGTATATAATTTTAAATTAGTTTAAGGGAACTTCTACATGCCTGACAGAGACCTACACACACACTACACCACACATACACACACACACACACACACACGTAAACACACAGAGGCATGTGCTCGCACACACACACACAAACACACACACACACAGGTTCATCAGTTAAAGCATTTATTAAGCAGAACCTTCTCTCTCTTAAGAACTCTTTGAAATAGGGCCTCCCTGGTGGCTCAGCGGTTGAGCGCTGAGCTGTGGAGCTGTCGGCAGCGCGCACGATGGGAGTTTGATGCCCAGCCGGGGAGAATCCCACATGGTGCGGCAGACCTCTCCTGCCTCGCCCGCTGCTCCCCTCAGCAGTGTATTTCTGATCTGCCTGTTCTGCTCCCCACTCTGTCTCTGGTGAACCCTCTCACCGCCCCAAGCCTCTGGCCTGTACCCCAGCTTGTATGTATAAATAAATAAATTTAAAAAAAAAAAAAAAGAACTCTTTGAAATATAGGTATTACTCGTTTTCTTTGGCATACAGCAACAAACTTTCTGAGCTCTATCTGTATAATGAATAGGCTGGGTATCTTGTCGACTATGTCTAAGTAAATGGCAAAGAATCCCTCACTTATTCTCATCATCATCATCTATACTGGCTCAATTAAGAACAGTAAGACATTGAAAAGACTGTCCCTTGATAAATAGTAAACTGCCAGGTGACTCCATGACGCTGTCGCCTTCCTAGATGATCATATTTAACATTTCATCAAAAATTTTGTTTCTCTATCTTTACATAAATTTAAATGTTAAAGTGGCTAAATAGGTTTATCTTAATTAAATGTAAAAATAGTTTTACTTCTTAGCGAATAAGATCCCTCTTCAGTACAAACTGAAAGGCTTTCAAATTCCATTATCTCCGCTACATGACTTTAGACAAGCTGTTTAACTTCACTAGGCCTTAGTTTACTTGCTTCTAATAGTGCTGTATCCACTGCACAAGCTGTTGAAAGGATTTAACAAAAGCCAAGTGTTCGGTTTTTAGTAGTAAGCATATGGTTAGCTCTCACAGAAGAGCAGCTGATATTACTGAGGCCTCCCTTGTACTTTCAAAGATTTGGATACATCTGGGACATTTCAATCAATTGATCTGTATTAAAAGCCTATGAGATATGAAGGCATTAAGAGTGCAACTTTGACACTGACCACGAGCTACTTCTCTAGCCTTCCTACTTCTGCTTCTGTGACATCACTCTCTGAATAAAGTAACTTATACAATATATGCAAAGTATCTGTTAAAAAGTGCAATTAATATGAAAGAACCATATCATCCAAAGTCATATACTGAGAGTTAAGCAATTTTCCACTTTCACTTTGTTGCTTCAGTCTTGTTAATAAGCACTTCCCGCTCATACAGAGTAATGATTTCCTGTAGGTCAGTAAAATGCAACATTGATTGCATTCAATTACAATAAGTATAGCCATAGCATACTCCTTCTTGTATGCAGATTCTCTTTCCAAAGCTGATTTACAGTCACTTGTCTCTCTATTCTGAGAAAAGGAATCAACTTAGCCAAAATGCACTTGTTAACTCCCTCCTGGATGTCTCTAAGGAGAATCTTGTAGATACACAATAAGGTATTACTGAGTGACTATCCCTACCAGTTTGCCAGGACATTTCTGGTTTATACCCAACACCCCAGCAGTTACTGATAGCAGTCTCTTTCACTTTCTAAGTTGAGTAACACATTATATGGCCACTTTATTGTCACAGACATTATTAATAATGCTAGCCCTAGAACTTGCAAAAAATGCCCGGGGCCATCCCCACTCTTGCTTCATCCTTGTGCACTGATAGTCTACAAGGAAAAATGCATAAAATATTTGTAGACTCAAATTCCCCCACAAGTAGTTAAAGCTGTCTGAAAAGGGATCTGTCTCCAGATGGACCCATCCTCTTAAGGAAGTCAAAAACTGAAAGGTAAATTACTAGGTCACAAAACTCATACAACTTAAGGACAAAATACAAATTTGCAAAAATTTGTCTATTGATACTTGTCAGGAGTTGTGCCCTTTTAGTTAATAATCCAGATAACTCCATGAATTCTAATTTCTAAGCCCCTATATATTATTTCTGCTAGTGGCAAAACTATACACCCAATCACCTTAACCAGAAACCTTCAAAGCAAATTTTATCCTCTTTCTTCCCTCTGTACAATTAGTTGCTAAGTCCCATTAAATGTCTGGGGATAATGTTTGCTTGGCACAATGATTAAGGATGCTAAATGGGCAGCAACGTAGGACAAGTTATCTTGCCAAAATGCCAACAGAACCCCAAACAAGAATCCCTATTCTCCAAAAACATTGTTTTTACACGTGCTTCCTTCTTTCTAGAATCTGCTTAACCTCCCTTCACTAGTTCTGCCTCCTTCCAAAATATTGTCATTGAATGATACAATTCAAACTCTCTTTTATCTAAAGACCTCACCTGATTTAATAGTCATGTACAGTTAGTTGTACAATATTAATGGGAGATAATCAAATGACTCCCATTACCTGCTAATATCATCCTTAATGTATGGACTTGTGTTTAAACTTCTTACTATTTATAATTTTACCCCATGTTCCCCTTTTATTTATCTGCTTGTCTCCTAATATTTGAATTCCTTAAAAAATGGAATTTTCCTTTGGTATTTTTCTTTGAGCTCCAATTTCTACTGCTTATCTAGAAGTTAAGAATTATTCTTTAAGTGATTTTGGGTTAGAAGATGAAAAATTATTCCTGCATTCCTATGTACAGAATGGCATTCCTTTATCGTCTTTTCTTACAGTTGGTAAACTTAGAATACTTTAAAATAAACTAAGTATTTTAATTATATCTTTGATCAGTTAATGGTACTTTACAGAAATCTCAAATGCACTACTAAATTCCACATTAGACTAATGAGATATTACAATGTCAAGTAAAAAGAGGAAAAAAGAAACTATAGGCAATATGATAAACTGGAAAGAATGTATACCCCAAATAAAAGTTTTTTAATTTTTTTTTGTAAGTGTTAAGTATGCCTTATAAAGATCTAACAAGCTTGTATTTGAGATACTGGCTATGAAAAAAAAAAAACACTTAAGTCACCTAAAAAAAGTGAGTGTGTGTGCAATATACTTCTATACAAAAGATAAAGTGGAAAAAAAAAGTTCTTATTCTACCATTCAAATTTTTAAGTTTAAGCTTAGACTATTTGTGTCTAAAATAATTCAGTCAATATTCTCAACTTAGCTCATTCCCTTAAGTCATATAAACAGTAAAACAGAAAAGAGTCACCAGCTCACTTGCACATCTGTTCATATCCGGGGCTCGGTGTCCATAGTACCCCGACGGGCACGAATGCAGGCACTCTCCGTACTGGCGCATGCCTTCTCTTCGAAGAAAGAAGAACAACTTCTGTTGGCATCGGCTGCACCCATTGTCCTTTGAACAAGACAAACAACCCTTGCAAATGGGATTTGCTACATAACTAGCTGTAAAAGGAAAAAAAAATAATGTTCAAACATCAATCTGATCAGACTTTTGGCCAATATAACATGCAGAGCTGTGTCTCATGTATGTCTTTAATTATCAATACACAGAAATGCTAAGTAAAATATCTTCTGCCACCCCCACCCCCAAAATGGTTAATACATGACTAACCTTAGAAACAAGAGGAAGTGAGAGGCAGAGATTGACTGAAAGCTGAAACTGAACAGCTCGTGGAGATGGTAGGCCAGACGGAAGTGGACCCAGCGGCAGGGCTGAATCGCCGCCAGGAAATATGGCTGTGCAGAGCCGACACTTGGCTCTGACCTAGACTAGTTGTGAGGGCTGTTTGTCCATGAAACCAAATACTAGACCTCCCCTCCCCCCAAAACTGACTGGAAAAGAGGATTCCAACCCTGGATTAGAGAAACTGAGCAGATACCCCACTTTCTGTTTTTTATAGACTCACGTTGCACTTGGGGCTCACCTTAATCCAGTATGATCTAATATCCATCCTAACCTTACTTGCAAAGCCCCTGTTTTCAAATGTCACAGTATGAGACTCGAGGTAGACATTAGAGGGTGGGAATTAGGGTGGGGACACTAACCCACTTCAAGAGATGGGAATGTCCTAACTTGATTGGATACTCGTTACACAAATGCATATATTTACAAAACTCACTATGTATTGCATTAAGTGCAATTTTTTAAAAAGTAACATGTATAATTTATAAGTAAAGGATATCTCCATTTTTTAAAGAAAAAATGGATAGCAAAGTCATCACACTACAGAATAATGCAGTTACTTTTGACAGTAGGGTTTTTGTAATTGAAATAATATTGCATTATAACCCTATTTAAGTTTTAGGTATGCTTCATTGAAAATCAACATGAATTACATCTCTTTTGAAGATTCTACAAATTATATTGGGTGCTGATCTATAAACATTATTTCATGTTTCGGGTTTTGTTTTGTTTTTTAACTACATCAACATGCTAAGTAACATATCCTCTGCCCCCCCCCACCCTGATAACATCTCCTCCTACAGCCCTTACTCCTATGATTTCCACTAATCTTAACTCAGGCGGTTATCACTTCTCACTTAGTCACTTCCATCCCACTTTACTTCCCTCCATTCTATTTGTTGGGTCAATTTTCCTGCACTCAGGACAATGGAGCGGGGGTGACAGCCCTAAGTAGATATTGAAATAGCACCTAAAATCAATATTTTTACTATATCTGGTGGTTAAAAAAAGCTAATTTAAATGAAAAGAAATAAAATATTGTTTCTAGTCCCCTTAGTATAAACTTTAGAAAAAATACAATCTGAAATCCCAATATAATTTCTAAAATATGAAAAATTCCTGTAACTTTTATTAATGACTATACCAAGCAAGGTCATAAACATAACAAGATACAGGAGGGCACACTGTCTTCATTTTATTGGGTCACCAACAAAAGAAAGAAATGAGGAGAAACAGAAAACTCATCAATTAATGAAATTTTTAGCTTTGACACTACAGCCTATTCGCCCTAGTGATGATTTTTATTGCATTAAAACTAATATCAAGCTGCAAGTATTCAGACTAGCAGCTCCACAACAAAGTACATTGTAAATCCATTTTAATGATAGCACTTTCAGCAACTTTCAGTAGCTGGTCTTTCTTCAACTCCCCGACAATGACTAAGTGACTACACTTTATGTGTGGTATCATCAGTGGCTCAATTTTAGTGAAGTTGTGAACATCTTTCCATGGCAATGAACCAGTCCAATGTCATTCTCATGTTTCTTGGAAATGTCAGTTTCATTTGCCACCTCTACTTAACCACCACCCAATTTATTATCCCCCAAAACACTTTTATGAAGACCACAACTAGTGTGCTAGTCCTCAATTCAAAATGTCATTCTCAGTTTCCAGTTCTCTCAATGTCTGGGTCATTGCTGAAAGTGTTCTTCCTCTTCTAGGCTCCATGATAATGTCTCCTGCTACAGACTTAATTCCAAACTTCATTTGTGATTCCCATCAGTCTCATAACTCAGACATTTATTATTTCTCACTTAGTACTGGTACTCCATCCCCATGTGCAACTTAAATTACTCCACTCTAAATGCTATTCTTGGGGCAATTTTCCTACTTTTATATTCATTGTAGGATTTCTGTTACATCTTAACTCCATGGAGATAATTATGATTTATAAAGCATTTTCACATAGCTGACTGAAAGTAAACCTGTATTACAATTTCCCCAGCTGCGTTCTGAAGAAGTTTTAGTCTGACCTTGTTATTGGTGCCCTGAGCAGGGTATCAGGAATATATGTTTTAAAAACTCAGATTCAATTCAACTTCTCTGCCTACAAATTGGGGGAGTGGGGCATTGGAGAGAGTATGGAAAGTTGGGGGGGGGGGTGTACCCTAACTGGGGATATTCAGTAGCCATACAGTGGATAAAATGGCGCTGGCGGGGTAAATGATGACTGGGAAGAACCTAACTCATTTGAATGTTCTGGGTTGTCTATGAACATAACCCACCTTGACCCCAAAGACCCTATGGCATATATGCAGAAGCAGTTTATGACTTTTTTGTGAAAGAGAAATTTCTTTAGCAGGAGCAGCCAGGAAATGAGGGTAGGACTGGGGGTGCTGGCTGGAGCTGCAGCAAAGGCAAGCATATCTGAGAGCAGTTTGCTAAATGCTTTCTTTCCTCCATTTAGCCACATATTTGAAATCAAGTCATCCAAACGCTAGACTTACTCCATAAAAAAGAGAATCTAGAAGATTTACACACATGGCAGAATGATTCAGAGAGAATTTTCTCTATGCCACGGTCATTACAAACTGAAGCTGAAACTACACTTACTTTCTAAAGTAAACCAAGACCCTGTATTATGACAAATCACACTCCGCAGTAAGAAGAACATGACACAAACAACCAAATCAACATTAAAGACTTTTTGTTTCATTTTGTTTTTAGGTATCAGAGCCTAACTTTCATCTTGACCACAAAAATTTCAGAGTCAACAAATTGAGCTCCACTTTCTTCAAAAGGTATTCTTAAAATCATTTAAACCACTGCTTCATTTACTTGAGGCTTGACTGAATTAATGAAAATGAATTAGGAAATACTTACCTGAGTCCATATCTTAAAAAATCTTTAGAACCCTGCACACAAGGAATTCTATGAATACAAAAGTGATGTGAGCCACACCCACCCTAAGTGCTCTCTCTTCCCTTCCCCCTACCTTCAATCATCATGAAGAGTGCTCCTAGATGGTAAAGGACAAGAACACACCTAGTTTTTGCAATTTGAAGGTTCATGTCCCAAATTTCAAATGGACTTTTCAGTTTAACTGACCACTGTCTGGTGTCAGCTACCCTAGTCACCTCCCTGCTGTAAATCAGCAGCTTAACAATTCAATTTAACAAGAACATCTTCATCTGTTAGGTAATGACTATACCTGTCACTTGTTAAAAGTCAGACAAAAGTAAACCTTTCAACATGACTAGAGAAACCTACGTTGTCAGGATGTTAATAAGTCAAATGGCTCTGCCTGCTACTATGAGATTTAATTCAAATGTGCAGGTGAATAAACAGATCTTAATTTCCAGCTTTGATGACCATGTTTATTTGCTCTCTCTGTAAGCTTCAACTTTTCCAACCCTAAAGCCTGCTGAGAACCAGAGCTTCATCATTCCAACCAAAACACTTTTCTAAATTTTAGACACACCCAAAATTCTAAAGATGAAATATATCACATAAAACATTAAAAATCTTCAAAAAGGTGTTAGAGTGATACCACCACAAACTCACAATATCTCTTTGACAGGGAAAGAGATAAGTGGATATAAAAAAGATTCTGAGGTGGATACCAAGTAACAATACCTACATCACTAACAAATACATTAAGGGAGGAAAAAACAGCATTAAGTGGAATAGTTTACTCTTTAATTCTAATTGAACTGTGTTCCTCTTGATTGCAAAGTTTGGTTTTTAAGTGAGTTCTGGTATAATAAGTTTGATCTTGTTAAATCAAATCCAGTTATTAACATTTCATACTATAGCACATTTTATGTAGGTGATTGAATGTCCATCTGTTTCTAATATACTCCTAACACTTTTTTAAAGTGTTCCCCTGTTTCTGGAGTTAGCCCTTGCCAAGCAAGAAGAAATCTAAATTCTTTCTAGGTGAAAGCATTCATTCCTGACAAAAGGTACAGGTTTCTAACTCTAGAAATAATGGGGCTGAACAACAAGCTGTTAAGTGTCTTAGCTGCACTCCAATTTGCTGGTTAAATGTACAACTCCAACAGATTTTTTAAATGAATAATTACTATTTACATGATCAATCAAGCATATCATAAAATTACTGATATATGCTTCTGCCTAATCCCAAATTCAAGACATACATTTAAAACAAAGACCTTCTCTCTGGCACCAGTAACAGGGAACTTACACGTTAGATCCTATACAAATGGACTGGGACACAGATGCTCCAACTGAGCTTAGCAACATGGATAAAAATCCTGTAATCATGTGTGCTACCAAGCTCAAACTCAACCACGCAATCAAGGCCATGAATTAATGAGCTACATAAGATTTGACCAAAATAAGAAATGCCTATCTTAGGATATTTTGCTTAGTTTGACATAAAACTGTAAATATTTATAGAAAATATTATCATAAAACATGTAATCTGATCTTTGCTGCAAAGACAATAAATTTTAACAGCCTAGATGCTCACTATTGTAATCATCATGTCCTAGATAGAAAACAGATGCTAAAATTAAGTGCTAATAAAGCTTAGAGACAAATTTCTAAATGTCCATTAAACATTTAGAGGTGCCTCCTTGGCGGTGCAGGGGTTAAAGACAGTGCTATCAAGCAATCGGCAGCCACTGTAGCCTGAGTTGCACCCCAGCCCAGGGAGCTGACCCACATGGCACAGCAGACCTCTCCTGTCTCAACCACAGCTCCCCTCAGCAGCACATTTCAGTAAATCCACCTGTTCAGCTCCCCACTCTGTCTCTGGAGAATCCTCTCACCCTCCATACTTCTGGTTTACACCCCAGTTCTTATATGCATAAATAAATACATCTTTAAAAAAAATTTAGAGAAGCTAGGTTAACAACAGGAATTTAATCAGAAAAGTTGAGCATAATAAAGGGAATACTTGGATTCAAAATTCTTAGATCTTACAACCTCTTGAATTAAGCCACATTTTTGTAGTCTCTTTTTGTCTTTCATCATGAGTTCAATAATGAACAATATTTATAAGAATGAGGCTTACAAAACTTTACCATCTCAAAGTACAAGTTTTGAGAAATGCATATTCATTGGCTGTCTGAAATGTTATTTGATCATTTATAATACCATTTATCCACATAAAATAGGTCAAAAAGGAAAGACTGTAGAGCCATTCTTTGGGAAAATATTTCCAAAAATTTACAAACACCTGCCCAATATGAAAATCATCTCTAGAGATAAATATTCTTAAAGATATCAAGAATAAAGGTCTTTAATCAGATGGTTTTGCTGCCCTACCAAATATGAATCTCACTGTACAAAACTCAAAGCGAAAACTAAGATATCAAAACTTTGAGGGAGGGAGTTAGAGTCACAACTTTAACACAACAAAGTGCTAATATCATCACAAAATGAAGAAAATTACAATGGCAAGCTCTGAAGGACCAGCTCTCCAGAACCAGCATCATTTCAGCCACCTTCCTCCTAGGCTGGCACTTCAGGGATACATTTACAACTACAATTAGCTCTGACCATAGTGCAGTTCACTGGATATTATTTACATGCAACAGGGAATCAGAAAGCTTCTATGGCGTATGTCATGCATGCTTCAAGTCTGATTTCACAAGATGTCACAGGGAAGCCCACAGCGCTCAATCACTGCAGGTTAAGGAAAGAAGATGAACCAAGATATGGCTGCAAAGTAAATGTGGATGGAGTCTCCTATGGGCCTATCCAGAAGATGATAAACATATTTTCCTTCTAATTTAACAAGTCACAGACATCTTTAACATTCAAGACAGTCTGCCAAAACTGGAAGAGACTGCAAGGATGTACCAAATGAAACAATCATGCAGTCAGAAGGAAAATAACTTTGGTTCAACATATTTTACCTTGAGACAAAGCAGTATCCCTTTAACATACTTCACCCAAAATGTAAGCAGCTGAAGCAGATGCGTGTTGCACATCTGGAGGTGGGAACCAAACACCCACAGAAGAGCTTCTGCATGCATGTCAATTGCAATGCAAGGCACTTTAAGTGCTTTCTTATCAGCATCCCGCAGGTCCCCATCCTCAGGGCTCAGCACCACAGAGAGAGGCTCAAGGAAAATTATAGTTAGGAGATTGACATGAAAGTTCCAAGCACCAATCAGCTGAGAGTTATATTCAGTCTATGCTACAGTGAGGAATTCAGGTAGGACCTAGGAATTCAAATGATTTAAATGACTTTTAGAATTCTCCAGAAACAAGTTTCCAAAATCAGTTAATAACCAAGTCAAATGAATAGTAATACATGCGCACACAGAGAGGTATGTGTAGATCCTGATAAATTAAAATCATAAATATTTCTACAACATACCCTCACTTTGGGGAGCCAAGCATTGTAAAGAATATTCTGCCCCCTCCTCACTCCTCAAACACTTTGAATCAAAAGTCCCAAAGCATATCCCTACGCGAGATGCTAATTCTGACAGGTAATAGAAAAAAATGTACAATTGCAAATGGGAACAATCATCACAAAACTGAGCTATTACATGGACAAGATATGACACTAGAATCATTATCTCTTTAGCATCTACAGCTGCTAACACCAACAAGAACTCAAATCAGTTCTAGTTGCTCAAATCAGAGAAAAATAAAAAGTAGTTTGACACTGTTCATTTCTCCAAAGATACATGAGGTCTTGAAACAAAGGAAGGATCACATTATTGTATAAAACAAGTCACCTGATTGACTCCGTGAGAGAAAATTTACGCCATAAAACTGTTCTAATGCCAAAAATAAAGCAAGTTTCAAGTTAGAATGAGTGCGACCCTATAAGCCATAACCAGAAAGTGCTGTGCAGCACAGAGAGCTTGTGCCAAGTGTTGGCTTGGGTTTTCACAACATACTTAAAAGACCCCATGGAAATGTTGACAGACTGTTGGTGCTATTGGTAACTCCAACATGAGCAGATCTAAAATATATACATTTATGAAGATTACGAAACCACCACTCTTACAGGGCTGTAGTTTACACAAGGAGATAATCCAATTATTTAAATAGAAAAAAACAAATGGCTCACAGAGCCAGCTTTTTATTCTATAAAGTATTTAAATACTTCCTATACTAACACAACTTCAAAATAGTTTTGCAAACTTCCTATGTACTGTAACAAAAGTGCCATAATGCCTGAACTATACAATTGCTTGTGGGAAAAATCTCTACCACCCAACCCAAAGGTTAAATTGTTATCTAAAGTGGGAAGAAGGGGCAGGAGAGCCTATTCACTCTATGTTTCCATCCTATATAACTTATTCAATTATCTATCATGTGCCACCTGCTTCCTAGAATAGGAACTAGCTTACCAACTTCTGTTTATTCCACTATTTTAAATAAGTGGAAAGAAACCTGTATGACTATCTGGTATCATAAACACAGCCCTCAGGAAGTGTCAGTGTCTTAGGTAATCAGATTAAAGACTCCATGTATTTTAGGCGTGGAAACTTCTGTGGGTTTTAAAATTTTCTTTAATGAATAGAAAAAAAAAATGAGTTAACCTGAGGGTTATTATGCAATAATTATTCAGGAATACACTATGATGGCAAAAGAAAAAGTGTGAGATTTAGTATATTCAATATAGGTCACTATTGGTAAAATATCACATACGATAACAAAATTCAGAATGATTCACACTTAAATCTCCAAACCTAGACAAAATTTAATTCTCAAATTTTAAAACCAATTGTCTGCATTTAACATGTATTAAGAGTTTGTTTTGGCATGCTGTGCAGATGTGCTAACTTCACAGAAATCCATACCTTAGATAGAATTTGAAATCTAATTGCTTTAACTAATCTTATTCTGAGAAAGATCTGTCTAGTCAGAACAAGAAGAAATAAAAAAACAGGAACATCAAAATCAGGGAAACAAAGAAAATGAACTTTGAAAACATGTTACGTGACAAATTGTAGGCTACAAGCTTTCATACTTTTTGAAAGTAATGCTTATTACTCAATTTCTGTTTATCAAAGTGAATAAACAGATCAGAGAGTTTAAGAAACCTTTCCAAAGTCATACAGCTTGTCAGTGACAAATTTGGATCCAGTTCTGACCTCTGATTTCAAAGGCATTCTTTTTGTTTCCCCTTTAAGATATCTATGTAAAACACCTAGGGGGAAAAAAATGCATTAAGATCACGATTAAAACAGTGAGAACTTTCTTTCAAATTAGGCTGTACATCCTTATAATTTGTTCATAGCCCCTGTGCTCTGTTTTTAGCTACAGCAAAATAATCAAAGTTCCTTTTGATGGTTAGTCACTAAGAGCACTATACTAATTCTTTCTTAACATAACTACAACTATATTAAGGCCCATAAACCAACAAAACTAAGATGTCTTCTACAAAACACTTCCAAATAAAACTGCTGATACATCAAAAAGGATAATAGGGGAAACTGAGTTATAGGTTTCTTCTGGCAGGGGTTAAAGAATTATAAAAGGTAAGTCTTTAACTTTGGGCATACAGACCTTTTTAAAAAGGGATCTCCACTTGACAAGTTCAAAGAAAAAAAATCACCCTCAAACCATGCAATTTCCTGCAAATGGGCCACTCTCCTCATTGTCTTTGAAGATAGATCCTGTCCTGGCCAAGGGGCCTTTGAAGTGACACAGCAAGCATACCTGTGTAATTAGAAAGGCAGGATACACATTCAAATGATCAAAACTAGACTTTAAAGATGCGCTAATGGGGAAGGTATGGACTGACCGACTGACAAGGAGAAACCTCTGTTCTAGACAGTTTGGTAGAGCAATTTACTGCTGCTCGCTGGCCATGATTCTCCTCAAAGCATTGGAAGCTGCAATCAAATGGCACATACACTAATGGAAAACTGTAAACAGTGCTTGGTCACAAAAAGTGCACGTGCATGTATACACAGACACAGAGGCCTACGCAGACTTAGATACAGACGTACAAATAACACGCAGATACTGCTGCATTTGGTTGTTTACATGCAGATGTACGTATGTGCTGATTTTCTGAACCATCTGAATCTAAGTTATAAACATTATGCTCCCTCACCTTGAAGTTCTTCAGTGTTCAGTATATATTTCCCCCAAAGACATTATCTTATATTGACCATATGGATACAATACCATTTTCTAATTCGCAGACCATACACAATTATTCCAAAAGGGTCTTTTATATCTACTTTTTTTCCTATACAGGTATCCCTTCCACAATTATAATTATATATGTCTCTTCCATCTCTTTTAATCTGAAAGATTTAGTTCCTCTTTCATGAGCCTGACATTTTGGAAAAGACTAGATCCACTATTTACAGAATGGACATTTGTGTTTGTTTACTGTTCCTTTGTGATCTGTCCTACATTTTGGGGATACCATATTAAGTAATATTATGTCTTTTTCTTATAGACATCAAGAAGTATGTCATGAATATGGTTGCACTATTGGTGGTTTACTTTTATTCCATGGTTGAGATGGTGTCTGCAAGGTTTCTACACGGTGAAGTCACTATTTTTCCCTCTGTAATTAAAAAGTAATTTTTGAGGAGATACAGGAAAACTGTATAAATAAGCATCCTATTCTTCATTCTTCCACATACTAGTTTTAGCATCTATTGAAGATTCTTACATAAATCAACCATTATTCTGCTTTGAGGGATGTGTCTTTAAAAATGTTACTAAGGTGGATGTCATGTACTGTTTTGCCTGTTTTCTTCTATATATTTTATGGTTTCAGGTTTTATGTCCAAGTCTCTTATCCATTTTGAATTGATCTTCATGCATGGTGTGAAGTAGTAGTCTAGTTTCATTTTTCTGCTGTAGCCGTCCAGTTTTCACAGCACCATTTGTTGAACAAACTGTCCTTGTTCCACTGAATATTCTTTGCACCTTTATCAAAGATTAATTCTCCATATGTATTTAGGTTGATTTTTGGGTTCTCTATTCGATTCTATTGATCTGTGTGTCTATTTTTGTTCCAGTACCATACAGTTTTAATAATTACGGCTTTGTAGTACAGTTTGAAGTCTGGGAGGGTGATACCTTCATTCTCCTTTTTGATCAGGAGGGCTTTGGCTATTCGAGGTTTTTTGTGATTCCAAATGAACTTCATTAGTATTCGTTCTATCTCTTTGAAATATGTCATTGAGATTTTTATTGGAATGTCACTGAATCTGTAAATTTTTTTATTTTTTTTTATTTTTTTATTGTTATTTATGTCTTTTACATTTTGTATTCCCCTTGGGCAGCCCACCACCAATTCACCCGTGATCCATCTCCATGGTCCCCTGTATTCTCCTCTCTTCCATTTTGTGCCCTTATCCTCCCCTCCCCCCCCCACTGCTGAGTGTCTCTCTCCCACCCGGCCTCCCTATAGTCCTGTTATAAGTGAAACCATTTGATATTTTTCTTTTTCTTTCTGGCTTATATAACTGAGTATGATTCCCTCTAATTCCATCCATGTCGCTGCAAATTGCATGTGTTTATCTTCTTTCCGTGATGAACAGTATTCCATTGTGTATATGTACCACATCTTTTTGATCCAATCATCTATTTTTGGACATCTGGGTTGCTTCCATACCTTTACTATTGTGAATAGTGCCACAATGAACATACGGGTGCATGTATCCTTTCGGATTAGTGTTTTTGTGTCCATTGGGTAAATTCCCAAAAGTGGGATTGCTGGGTCGTATGTAAGCTCCATGTTTAGCAGTTTGAGGAATCGCCATACAGCTTTCCATAGTGGTTGGACCAGTTCACATTCCCACCAGCAGTGTAGAAGGGTTCCTTTTTCCCAACATCCTTTCCAGCATTTGTTGTTGCCTGTATTTTTAATGTGTGCCATCCTCTCAGGTGTGAGGTGGTATCTCATAGTGGTTTTGATTTTCATTTCCTTGATTATAAGTGATGTTGAGCATTTTTTCATGTATCTGTTGGCCATTTGCTTTTCTTCTTTGGAGAAGTGCCTTTTGAGCTCTTCTGCCCATTTTTTGACT
>PVIJ01012011.1:0-51826 GCA_004024925.1 Scalopus aquaticus
ACATTTTCAACATAACCTCACAGGTGGGAATACAGTTTATAAATGAGAGGATATGTTAGAATCTTGATTACCCATGTACTAGTTGGAGAAATGTACTATGTACCATGTACTATTATTAAGAAATAATCAGATTGCAATATAATCAGGGAAGCATCTCTTCAGGTATGGAGAACATGATTCAGATCCACAACCAGTTCCAAATTGTATTATGAAGTGTGTTTTAAAGGATCAGACAGGGCCATGGTCTGAGATGAGGTCACTTGTGGTACTTTTGGACTGGTTATGAATCCCATTTATCTGTGGGCAAAAGTTTTCAAACAAAAGGCTGAAGTATAGGAGTCCACTGTAACAGTCAGCAGTTGCTGGTAGCCACTGAATGACTCAGTCAGGTTGTATTAACTTTCACCTAGAAGGCTCAAGATGATGGCTTAGAGACCAAATATGTCTATATGACTCAAAACAGGTCCCATAACAGTTTGCCTAACATACAGAAGGCATTAGAAAACAGTATATGGGGTACAACTGTTATTTCCAGTTTTCTGTAGGTGTTAAAATTAAGCAACTCTATGTTTTCCTCCTTGGTAAGAAGTAGGAGACTTGCGATGTAATAAAGTCTTTGATTTGGGTAAAAACATGTAATTCTCTGAGCCTCTTGAAAATGAGGATGTTGTTTTCGGAGCATCCTTATTCTTCAATGTACAAAGAAAATTGAAAAATATAAATTAGAAAAAAAATGTGCTAAAATTTATTAGAGGAAGAAGACTTTTTCCAAGTCTAAAAATTTTATTTAGAGAATACACATAAATTTATTTTTTATTTTTATTTTATAAGAGGACCGAGGCACATTTATTTATTGCCTTTTCAGTATGTTTCAATCCTTTTGGATTCAGGGGTACAGCATCATACAGATTCTGTTAGCATGAAGGTTGTTTTGGAATTTGGCAGGAACCATGCCAGTGTTTCCATGGAAATGTGTTACCAATCCTCAGATTACTCTAGTTTATTGGGTTTGCCACCAGGAGTCACTATGCTGTTCTTTGCTTTGTACATATAAGCACATCTTTTGCTTAGACAGAATTCAGTTTCATCTTGAGCATAACCCTTTAATTTTAAGAAAAGTTGTATGTGCTCTCTACATCCAGAGACCCATTTGTACCACCAAAATAGCCTTTGACCCCAACCTCCCAACCATATTTTAGAATTTCTGTTTCTAGCAGTCCTCTATAGGGCCCAAAATGGTGGAAAGGACAATTCAGTTTTTAAACCAGTTTTATTTCATGATGTACCAAGGCACTGAACATGTTTTAAACCACACTCATCCTTCTTTAGGAGGAACATTTTAAAAAGTCTCATTTACAATTTAATTCTAATCCATTTGATTTGACAGGTTAAATGTAAGACTGTAAATAGAAAACTTGAAGAGAAGAGAGAAAATCTCTTTGGAAACAGGCTATTTTTCCTGCCACTCTGTTAATATGTCAAGAGAAGGGTCTGAGAAACTTCAGAGTTAGAATGATTTATGGTGATGCATTCATTTAATTATCCTTCTAAAGTTTTGGACAACACTACCCAAATTCTTCTGGGCTTTCTCTTTTGGTTAATTTACCTTTTGTAATAACATCGCACTGTAATTAAGTGATCAAATTCAGTCTGCTATAATGGGAAAAGCTAAACTGTGTTTAGATTCCAGGAAGTACAAAATCATCTCCTTTTCTTTGACACCGTAACTTTCATTTGATTCATGCTTCTTCCACCTTTTTATCTAGTTTTAAAAATAGACCTTGTGTAATGTTAAAGAAACATAATGTATGGAAAGCTAAAGACACTAGAAATGAAGATAAGGTTACTTCTAGTCTGAATAATGAGAGTCAACTGATATTTCTTTACAACCTAGCTATGGAGAGAAGAACTATAAGGTGAAAAAAAAAATGTTCAATGATTTCAACAGTGTAGAAATTTTCAAGTCTATTGTATGACTTAGGATGAGCATCTGAAACATACATATGGTTATTTTACTTTCAGGAGTTGCCCAGGATTAGATATAATGGTACTTTTATGGGCTTCAAAATAACTAACTCTACCAAGCAATAATGCTCAATAGAAAAGTACAGCAGCATCTACTTCTCACTGAACTTCCCAAGTGTATACTCATATTCCCTAGAGTAAGGTTAAATACAATTTCATGAAAACATTTCTGTGTCCTACACTATTCTAGTTTCTCTTAGGTATGAGCATTAAATTTCCCCAGTGCTTCACACATTTCCAGATCTTCTTCCAAAAGAATGCAGAGACTAAGTAAAATGCATTTATTTTAAAATTTGGGCTTTTTTAAAATTTCATATTGGGAAAATTTCATAGGCCTCCTTATACTTGTAGTAAAAGCTCTCTTAATGGTAGCATCATATACATAGTTAGCACCGACTGCTTACATTTGGACATATATTTTAAAATTCCCACCAAGTTTCAAAGCCTACAAAAAGGGAGGAGCCCCTTATAAATGCTTGGAAATTTTATTTCTATAAGGGTTGAGTGAAAGATCCTTTACAAAGATAGTCTTGCAGTCCAGAGAATTGACACTTACTTAGCTATCATTAATCTAAAATGGAGAAAGAGCAGAGGAAGACTTTGAAAGACATAGACTATAATGGGACAGGAGGTATACTACTGATATTTTTAAAATGAAGTTGGGCTGCATACCATAAAAAGTGAAGAAACCTGTTAACATCTGTGGGGACTTCAAAATGGAAAACATTTCTTGGTTTTCTTACTAGAGTGAAGTATTGAGCCAATTAAGCAGTAGTCTAAATAACAAAGGTAGAAGAGTGACTTAAGTCCTTTGTAGTTCCTTACTGAATTTGTTTGTATGTAAATGTAAGTATTTTTAAGAAAAATCAGAAGTGAAAATTTAAGGTATCTCAGCCATCTATTTTAATTTCAAATGCTGTGATTTGAAATGTGCTGCTGCAGACCTTAAGGTGCTATGGAGCAAATCCGTGGGTGAAGGGGTTGCCCAGGTCTATGAGTCCTCATCCCTGCACTTAGAATACAGGGCAGGGCATCTGGAGTGAGAAACTGGAGAGCTAAGAGAGAGAATGAGAAGAAAATTTATTGTCTGGTACATGATAGGATGCTGTCTGTGTAACCAAGAGATAGCATCACCTGAGCAGAAATCAGGGTACAAGCAGAAGGCCCAAAAGGGAGTAAGCTATCTGCATTTAGTGTTTTTAAAGTCACCTGGTGACTCCTCTATGAGCTTATTTCCAGTACCTTCCCACTCAGGGAATCAGGGGAGGGAGTCCGGAAAGGTCCACAGTTACCATCAAGTTGGCTAATGAACACGTTCCACTGGCTCAGAAGACACTCTTCCCTGTTCCTCTTACAAGCGGGTGTTTATGTGAGATGGGTTATGACAAAGAGGTTGCAGGAGCAAAAATATGCTACCCCAAAATATGTCATTTCTGGCAAAAGCTTGATTTCTGGAAGGGTCTCTGAAGGCTGGATATAGGTTGGTTTTGATGTTTATATTTAAATTTCTCTCTGTCTTTTCCAGAAGACCTAATCCCTTTACCTATTTTCCTTGTAGAAGCCCTAAATGGACTTCTTCCTTCTTCACCCTACCTTCCCTGCTTTAGTTGAGTTAGTTAAGGTGGAAACTAAAGCCACATGAGCTGATTTACTCAGAGAGGCTGGGTCTTTCCCATGTCTACAGGAGTTACACGTTATTCTGAATCTCCTATATGGCTTTTTTTCTTATTCTGTTTGATCCTTGTTTGGCTATTTGTCAACCTAGAAGAAATCAGAAGGGTACAGGATGGTTTCCTTTGCACCCCATAAGGTCTGAAAATCCCCTGAATGACTTATAGCAAGGTAGGTGATTAAAAAGAGAAGTAAAAACTCTTACAAGCATGGCTAGAGAGATTCGTAGCTGGTTAATGTATACATCTTCCTTTCCATTTTCTCTGTTTCCATGTTGACTCTACTGTGATGTGGCTACTGATACATTATGACTTCCATGTAGCATAACCACTGTAGGAAGTTCTACTGTTTGATCTGACATAAGTTCTGAATTTCAGGTCTTCTGACAACTTTATTTCTCACTTTAATTAATAAAATTACAATCTGTTTTTTCCTTCAGTCTCTGCTATTTAGCTAGCATACTACAGTCCCTCAGGGACTGATTATCCCTGAAAATGGAAAGAAGGGTATCCCTAAGCTTCCAGAGCAGAAAGCCAGATGCAGTCAGTTTTCCCTTTGATCATTTTTATTTTAATTTACATCTTCATTCATTCTAATGATTTTTAAATGAGGATATAAATATACTTGTTTCCAAATAATCCATTTTATAATACTAGTTTAACAATCTCTAACTTTCTCATAAATTGTTAATGTTTTATTTTAAATCAAATATTAAGTTCTTTTGGGTGCATACTGGTCAGAAGGAAATTTGTCACACTGGTATACAGAAATTTATGAGATTATTAATGAGCAAATTGAATTTGATTATAGTTTTTTCTCGTCTATGTGTGGATTTCTGCCTCTGTGTTATATATTGCGTGAGCTCTCATGTAGTAAATTTTCTTATTTGGGAGATGTCATGGTGAGTGTGGTAGCAGAATGATAAACACCTAAGAGCATCCAAGCACTATACTTGTTTCCTGGGCATTGTTACCTAATGTGGAGGAAGGATCAAAGGGTCTTTATGGATGTGAATGGAGATACGGATTTTGAGAGGGGATTATCCAACCTAATCACATGAATTCTTAAAAGCAATTCTGAAAAATCAAGTGCTATTCCTGACTTAAAAGCCAGCATCACTCCTGTTAGAAACAGATTTGACAATAGGAGAAAAGGTCCAATAAATGTGATGGTTCTGACTTTGAATTTTAGAGAAGGGATGTGGGATGATCTCTAGAATGTGGAAAAGGTAAGGAAATTCATTCTTCACTGGAACAATCAGGAAAGAACACAGCAGTGTAAAAATGTGAGATATATATGGGCCTTTTGAACTAAGAAATGTTAGAAAATAGATTTGTGTTGTAAGCTGCTAACTATGTAGTAATTTGTTATAGCAGCAGTAGAAATGAGTAAATAATTCATATGGGACATAGAAATTATAAGGAGAGAGAGCTTTGATGTGATCTCATAAGCATGAAGATGAGGACAAGGATGAAACAGAACTCAGAGAAACAACTGCACAGGAGCATGGCAATAAATTCATTATGAGGGTGGCTTGATATTGACCTTTAAATGTACACAGAGGATGCTATCAAAAGAAAAACTATTTTATAATCTCAATTTAGGGAAGAAGATTGAGGTAAAGGATCTTGTATGGGAAACTACAGAAGATACCCAGAATGTGATCAAAATTTAAGGAGGGCATTAACCTGTTTTTTCTCTTAACCCCTACAAAATTGTTTGTTCTCTGATATTGTTAAAAACAGTGACAATAAGCTAAGTGTCCAAGATTCATTTAAAAGAACCTGGCTGTGGAGGCAATGGGATTCCTTCTTTTGATTATTTTAGGGTAGGCTAGACTTTGCTGTGTCCTGTATTTTTTTCCTTGTTTTTCCTTGCTGATAGTGATGAGTGTATGGCAGAAAAGCAGCAGAATAGAGACATCAGCAAATATTTTCTAAGATCTCTTTACTTGCTTGTGTTTTATTAAGAAATAATTGACATGACATTGTGTATGTTTACGGTATATAAAGCCATGATTTGTAATATATTTATTGCATAACGTTTACCAAAATAAGACTAGGTAAGACATCCTTCACCTCACATAATTACTGTTTTGTTGTTATGGTGAGAATATTAAAGCTGTACTCTCACAGCAGCGTTCACATATACAAAACAGTGTCGTTAACTGTAGTCACTATTTTGTAATTTAGGTGACTGGAATGTACTCATTTCCTTAACTGAAAATGTAACATTTAGTTCCCTGTTTCCCCACTTATCAGACCCTCACAACCACCATTCTAATCTTTTCTTCTATGAGTTTGATATTTTTAGAATCCACATGTAAGATCATACAGTATTTGTGTTTGTCTGACTTATTTCACTTAGCGTAATGCCCTTAAGGTCCTTTGTCATCAATGGCAGAATTCCTGTCCGTGTGTGTGTGTGTGTGTGTGTGTGTGTGTGTGTGATTATGTAATATCCACTGTGTGTGTGTGTGTGTGTGTGTGTGTGTGTGTGTGTGTGTAATTCACTGCCATGTGGATCCCAGGTTCTGGAAGGCGGAGAGGAGAGAGGATGTACTCTGACAATAGTGTCTCCAAATGTGACTATCTGTGAGGCTGATAGTGGTGAAGTCTGCAGGACTCCATGGCAACTGTGCTGGCTATTGGTGCCTTTAGAGGCAAAAGCTTCCAGAGTCCTCTGAAGAGGACCATTGGGAACTGTGGAAGCTCCATCTGCATGGTTGACTCTGTTGCCCCTTCTTTCCTTCCTTATTTTGACTATCTCTATACATCACAATTTTGCTGGTCTCTGTGTGAGGAGAAGCCTAAGTGGGTCCTTCCTGCCAAGTCCTGAGGGACTGGGGAAACTGGTAGCTCTAGGCTCCCTTTCCTGGTGGTGAAGTAAACTGTTGCTAGTTGTGCAGCATCTTGTTGAGGATGAGCCATATGAAACTCCTCCTCCTCCCCTTTTAGTGCAGTGTTCCTCAGGTTTTTGATCTAACGTGTTGCTGAAGTTTTCTTGATGGGCACACACACACAGGCCCCTGTAAAACAGGCATGACCTGACTCCACCCAAGATAAGCTAAATCAGAGATAAGCTGACAACAGTAACCCCTGCAGACCCTTGCCCCCCCAGCAGTAACTCCAGCAGACCCTCCCTCCTGCAGAAGAGACCCCTGCCCCCAATGTGCATGCCAAAAATTCCTGCAGTAGCCTGACCCTGTAAAGACCCGCGCTCCCAATTTCCGGGCATGATTCTCCCTCTGGTGCTGCCGAGAATCGTCCCTCAAAGACTAGTGAAATCTGCTTCCTTCTGATACTCTTGGCCTCTTTCTTTCCTAGCATCTATAAAGGTCTCCTCAGCTCTCAAAAAACTGCTTTTGTTCGTGGATAGCTGTCTAATTGTTGGTCTTTGTGACGGGACAGAGGCTGAGCTGTCCTGCTTCTGCTTGGGGATGTCACTCTCCTTGGTAATCCTTTTTTCTATCATGGGATTTTTGTTTATTTATTGCTAGTGGCAGCATTTCAAATATAGTTGCTTATGAGATGGTATAATATTTAGTGCAATAAAGAACCTTGACCGTTCTTCAACTCTTTGAAATTCTCCAGTTATTCTTGTGTATTAACCTTCAAAATACATTTTAGAATCATTTTGATATTTCACATAATAAGAAAAAGATAATTACAGTCCTTTGCAGATTATAGATACTCTTAAAATACAAATATGCATTCTATGTATATGAACGTGGAGTCACCTAATTTTACACATGACTTGTAATTAGCTAATCATATATATTCATTTATATATTCAACAATTAGGTGTCTACTATCTGCCATTCTCTGCTCTATGAATTTGGGATATAAAATAAACCAACCCTCTGTTTTCTTGGGGCCTATGTTATAGCTAAGGAAAGGAGATAGGAAATGAAGGGAATAAATATATGTTTTGTATATTAATCAGCTATTTCTATAATCATGATTCATAACGAATTGTCATAAGATCTTATATCTTACAACAATAAACATTTATCCTGCCCATGGATTTGTGGACTCAGGGGACTCTATTCCAGGTAGTGGGTAGGGCTTGACTCATGGAAGCAGATTGGGTTTTGTTCTAGTCTGCCCAGTCTCTATTTACCAGAAACTTAGGCATGTCCTCCTCATAGTCTTGGGATCCCAGGGAAAAATCAACATCACACAGACTTATATGAAAGTTTTATTAATATCACATCTATTTATACTCACAAATATAGAAAATATGTATTTTATTGAGATATCTTTGAGTTGTAGCATTATATGTTTCAGGTGCACAGCATTATAATTTAATATCTGTATATTCTACATCGTGATTACTACCAAAAGTCTAATTTTCACACATCACCCTGTAATTTGCTATCATCACCTTTTCAACTACCTGGAACCCCTTTTCTTTCTGATAACTACCAATCTGTTCTCTGAATATGAATGTTCTTGTTTTGCTTATTCTCTTTCTTTATGTTTTTTGTCATTGATGTACTAAACAGTATTCCCTTTTCAGTTTTCTTTTAGTATTACTGATTATGTAAAGAAAAGTTTCAACCTGGAGTTAATGTGTAGTGAATATTCTTCTTTTCAATCAGGATGAACTGTCTCAGGCTCAGAGCATTAGATAGCAAGGATGCCCAGCCAGGATTCAAGAATGTGATTTTGTTTCTTTGAATTTATTTTTCTGTCTTCTGTGTATGACAAATAATACCATCATGCCATTTATAGTGCTATTAATAATATAAAGTGTCCTTTTAAAATGAGTTCACTGAAAAGAAAAAAAATGTTAAATAAATGCTAGTATTTATTTGAGATAAGTATAGGAGATAATTATTCAAGGTAAGAAAACACAACTCTAATTCAAATCCTAATGTATTTTCAGAATGTTGTAAGAACTTCTGAAGGTGTTCTTCCTGCCTTCATTTGCCTCCACGCTGCATAAAATTTTCATCACACTAAAATGTGAACCTGATGCATTGCTCTCTTGCTTTACTAGTTCTTCCTTGCTTTAAGAAAAATCTTAACTCTTTGACATGGTATGTGTAGAAGGATGTTCAAAATCCGAGCCCCATATCTTGGCATCCCCTAGCAACACCAAACCACTGAAAGTCCTTGACCATGACATCGCTGGTACATTCTTCATACTCATAAAAAAATGTACACTTCTATTTTCTTGAACTATAGGAATTTCTTTTTTTTTTAAGATTTATTTATTTATATATGCCTACAAGGACTGGGGTGTAGGCCAGAGGTGTGGGGTGGTGAGAGGATTCACCAGAGACAGAGTGGGGAGAAAAACAAGTAGATTGAATTACACTGCTGAGGGGAGCAGCAGGAGAGACAGGAGAGGCCTACTGTGCCATGTGGGAAGCTCCCTGGCTGGGGATTGAACTCATGCTACAATGGCTGTGGATAGCTTCATAGTGCTGAGCCTTAACCTGTTGGGCCACCAGGGAGACCCAGAACTATAGGGATTTCTTATTTCATACAGTTTTCAACTTGAAAGTTCATGGAGAAATATAAAAATTAAAAACAAGGTAAATATGACCTGAAATGGCAAATATTTGTCTTTGTGCATTAAGACCACATGGAAGGTGGAGCTAGTGATGAGTTGAAGAAGGCTGGCCAGTTTAAATAGGTAATCAGAGATATTGTGGGCAAGTCATACCAGATATGACTTTCAAGAGAGACTGGATTAACATTTTGGATGTAAAACTTGTACATTTTTAAAAGTAGGGACAAATTACTAAAAAATGTGTCTGAGCCACATAAAATGCAAATGAGAGTTGAATTCAGTTAAAAAGAAGCAATTTGCAATTGCTCCCTGTGGTAATGTTTTGTTAGGGTTTGAAAGAATAATAGGATTTTTTTTAACCTCCTGAAGATCATTCCTAAAAGCCTATATTTGGTTTAAGATCACAGTTAATGCAATATAAGACGAGAGCTGTCAAAGTGACATTTATATAATTTATTTATTCTGTAAGACCCTCCCTTCTATGGAACTAAGAAAGAATGGAGAGTGACACAAATTCATTTGTAAATGTGAGAATATGTGATTCAAAATTTGTGCTTTCTAATGCCTTACCAAATCATTAGTGCTCTATGTAGCAAATGCATGAAGCACTCAGTTGGTGCTATTGCCTAACAGAAAGAATTTCTAGGAGCTAGTACATATAAAATTTTATAGTTGCACAAAAGGTGATAAGACACTCTCTAAATTATATCTTAGTGTACTCACAATGGACTGAAACATACCATAACTGAGAAGTATTAACTCTTCTACAAGTTGCCTTATTTGCATTATAGACTTCTTTCCATAAAACTTTGGTTAAAAAATCCCATGAAATAACTAAAGATCAGATAAACACTAAATCTCAGGGATCTCCAGGAATCAACAATTTTATGTTTTCTGTTTATATCCTCATTATCAACCATTCCTGACTGGGAATATAAATTACAGCTATTAATTAAAGAAGTCAGATTTTTCTCAGTTTCAAGAAAGAAATAGTTGAAAACAATTTTAGAATCATTGTCTGAGAAGGTATAACTGACAGAAGGAAAAATTCTTTGTCACAAAATTTATTTTCTCTGGTGGCATTCTCTTATGAGTTCTTAATATTTAAAATACTTTCCCAAGGAATTTTTTTCATATGAGTCATGACTGAAATTCTTTTTAAATGACTCAGCATCATTTTCAAAATGATATAAAATTTAAGGATGATTCTATGCAGTCTGCTGGGTCTTGCTTTTTCCCATTTCCTTGATAATAATTTCGCTTTTTTCTCGTTCTTACTTGCCCTGTCCCTTCTCTTTTTTTTCCTCTGGAGCATGTTCCCTTAGCTGCAGTAAAACCTTGAATTTAGTTCCCCTGGATTTTCTCCCCCTTTACTTCTAGCTCTCCTGGGACTGTATTTCATGGCAAAACCCTTTTTTAGCTTATTTTGATGTTTTTATCTTTTTGTGACTAGAAACTAGTCCATGTAGCCCAAACAGACAATTTTCTAAGTAGATTTTAACTCTCTTGCAAGGAAGAATGAGATTCAGTAAAACATTAGTCCACTACTAAAGTTGACTAGCTTGAGTGACGTGACATCTTATGTGGTTCCTGCCTTTTAGTGTAAGTTTACACCCCCATGAACATTAACACTCCCCAGTTGTAATGCTTTAAGTGAAGGTTTGCACGGAAATATGGCTTCTGTGAAAGTTACCTCAGGCTAAAGTACTTCCATCATTGACAAAATTAAGCATTACACTAGGTCTCTGGTGGTTTAGTTGGCCTCAGATTCAGTTGTGGCTAATGTTTTATTAATGTGGTGAGATTGTCCTTTATTTTCAGGCTCCCACAGCAGGTGAGCTTGTCATATTCACTAAGAGAGTAGGAGAGAAGATTGCCAACCACGTGTGTAAATTGTTTCCACAGTTCTTAATTTCTGTTGAGAGGCATGCAATATAAACAAAGTTTTACTTAACTGCTGGAACAGTTGTCAAGGATTTGATACATGCAAACCTTCATTTCTGTGCTATGCTATGAAAATACTTGCTCCTCTGGGTAACCCTGTGCATGCCAAGCAAAGTCCCAGAATTAGGTCTTAGAATACTTTCTCTGACTCTAGCCTACTGGAAAGAAATTACATTACCCAGATAATTAAATGGGTGTTCTGCAAATAGGTTAAAAATTACAGTGAGCCAGAGAGCTTCTAGCCCCTGTTCAGGTTGAACTTTGCCACAACTAGTGTTCACATTGTGGAATTTTTTTTTTTTTGGTATAAAAAATGCTAACATCCAAAGTTATAACAGGTGCCAAAAGCTGAGTTCTTCAAGTTTCTAATGCTAGAATAACCTTCATATTTGTATTCTTTGTATCCAGTGTAACATTACACAAGGAATATTATTAAAATAGTGAATTAATAGAAATCAAAGATTAAATTTGTCAATAGGAGGAGATTCCTAATTGTGCTTAATCTCTTTTAACATAATTCATCTCTTTTTGTAAATCATTTGCCATAAATGCAGACCTTATTTTCTTGAATTTTTCAAGACCTGTGGTTTAAAAGAGCAGTGATATGAAAAATGGCAAAACTCTAATTCCATAGGACTTATGCACTATCTGCAATGGCCATTTTATGGAAATTATGTAAGTGCTCAATGACAGATGAGTGGACTAAGATGTGGTGTATCTATACACAGTGGAATACTACTCAACTATAAAAATGATGAAATATTGTCATCTGCAACAAGGATGGAACTGGAGGGAATTATGCTAAGTGAAATAAGTCAGAGAGGAAAGACAAATACCAGATGAATTCACTCATGTGGAACATAAAAAAACAAAATCCAGAAAGAGTCAAAACTAAGCGAAAATGAACTCTATAAATATGACTGTAAAATTGAGGCTACACAAGAGGGAGTGTGGAGGGGAGAAGCAAAAGGGGAAGGGGAACCCTCTGAACAATGGTGGAGGGTGTTAGTGATTTGGTAGTGGGTGTGGTATGGTAAAGTACATCTGAAGAGGTTTGATATTCCTATGTCATATATGTTGTGGCAGCCTCTAATGATGTAGCCTGAACAAAAATAATACAACTAAGATCAAATCAAATAAAAAATAGCAGGAATACAAATGATAAATGATCAATAGGTATTGTGTACTTATTTAATCTAGATGACTAGATTTTATAAGATGGAGAAAATGAACAAATTAGCATTATTTTTCTTTTCTTTCTGAGATTACAATATAATAAAAGATTGGGTGAAAAAAATATGCACATGCATATATATTATACATATCTTTTACTTTAAATTAAAAAATGAAACATGTTAAATTTATGTTTTATTTATTCTGAACAATATTGGAACCTTGGATTATAAACTAAAGGCTGTACATCCATAAGTCTTAATAGAAGTCAAGGAATCCTTTTTCCTATATTCAATATCTCCATTGAATCATAGAAAAAAAATGTAGATATTAATGTTTTAAATTTTTTCTTATATTGAAATATTTACTTTGGTTACATATGCAAATATGATTACATAATTGTCATTTCACCATTTAAGTTAGTTAGTTAATGAAATTTTGAACTCTGTATTTTGTTTTACTTGTATCTAATCAAATTTCTATAATGAGCAAAGAAATGAAGAGGCTAAATTTTATTTTTGACACGATTGTAAATATGAACATGACTGAAAAACTGGTCAATGTGGTCTAGAATTAATGTTAAAAATCTTGTCAATAGTTTATTTAGTATCAAAATGGTTCTTTCTAATTGTCAGTTGATTATTAAAATAATATATACCTTTTAAGAATCATGACTCTAGTATTGAGTAACATGTTTTGTCTTTTTTCCATACAAATCAGTGCTTTGAGAATCTAATTTATATCTAAATATAAATTGATTTGTGCTATTTCTGTTTCAGATGGAAAATTGATTATCAGGAGTTATGTAAATAGTCAAAAAGCACACTGTACTTTTAAAAGGAATGATAATTGCTTAAAATGCAATGCATTTCCATGTGTAAAACTAATTTTTACTATCTAGAGGGTAGTGGTTCATGTAATTTATCCATAATCTGAATTCAAAAATAGTTACTTAATTAAGGTTAATTTAGAATCATCATGTAGGGGTTATATCACCCGACTTTGCAATTTACATCATAATTTTAGGAAGAGCATGTGCTCTGGAATCATACAGATGTAGGTTTAATTCCTGTTTCATGTTTTACTGGTTAAGGAATGTTTTGTAATTTACTTAACTCACATTCAATTTCTCTGTCTACGACATGTAGATCATAATGACCACTACTTCATAAAATTGTGATTATTAAAGAGTTGCTGTTCTTGTAACAAATGCATACTGACTCAAGCTGTTAGCACTTTATGGTAGGCAGCATTCTAAAGAGGTTCCACTAAGATTCCTGGTCTTAGCTTACTAAATCTACCAATAATTTAGGGGTTGGAGTGAAGAGAATTTACAGGTGGAATCAAAATTACTAATCAACTCACATTAAAATTGGGAGATTATCCTTGATGATCTGGGTCAAGATAATCAATCTAAACACTTATATCTTTAAAAGTAGAGAATTTTTTCTAGTTTGGATCAGACAAATGCAACAGATGAGAGTGGGGTGGAGAAGAGGGGTGAAATTATGAAGACATCAGAGATTTAGAGTGTCTGGATTTGACCTTTGCTGCTATAGAAGGCTTGATGTGAAACTTGAGAAGAAATATGGTAACCACAAAGAGCAAAGCCAAACCCCTGGCTCATGGCTAGAAATGAAACAGGGACTTCTTTACTATAGCTGCAAGGAATTGCTTTCTACCAACAACATGAATGAGCTTAGAAGCAGAGTCACCTCCTACAACCTGAGGAAAATAGTACAGCTCTGCTGATACATTAATTTAACCTTTGTTAGACTAAGCAGAAGCCCAGTTGAGTCACAATTTTTATTTCTAACCCACAAAAAAGTGAACTAATAAATATACATTTTGTTTTGATTGTTATATTTTTATTGAAGTAACATCAGTTTATAATGTTATATAAATGTATGATGTGTGACATTGTATTTTGATATCTGTACGTACAGTACATCACACTCACCATCAAGAGTCTAGCTTCTATCAAACAGCATACATTTGATTCCGTGTTTGATCCAGCACCAAGCTCCCTTCCCCTCTGGCAACTATCAACTGATTTCCTCTATCAAAAGTTTGATTTCATCCTTTATATAGTTGAGTAATATTTCATTTTGTATATATATTATGTCCTTTTTTATATACATTTGTTGTTGGATACAAAGGTTGGTTCCAAATCTTGTCTATTGTAAATAATGATACAATGAACTTAGAGATAACTATATTTTTTTGAATGAGTATTTTCATATTCTTTGGATAAATACCCAAGTAGACTAGCTGGGTCAATTTCCCCACTGTTTACCCTATTTTCCGTAGTGGCTATCCTCGTTTACATTCCAAAAATGTGTTATTTTAAATCACTAAGTTTGTATTAATTTGTTACAGCAACACGTACTTATTTTCTAAGCAAGAGTAACAACAGCGTGCTACTGCTAAGATGCATGGATGTGATAATACACAAATAGTAAAGAAATGAATGCATTATAGGATAATTTAAAAATAGCAAAGAAACTAATGTATGATAAGACGGAAACAGTTAAACTCAACAGTTACAGGAAGTGAACAGATTTCTCATTTTTCTTTATTTTTTTTAAAGATTTTTTTTTTTATGCATACAAGCTGGGGTGTAGTCCAGAGGTTTGGGGTGCTGAGAGGATTCACCAGAGACATAGTGGGGAGCAGAACAGCAGATCGAGTGATGTACATTGCTGAGGGGAGCAGCGGGCGAGGCAGGAGAGGTCTGCTAAGCCATGTGGGCATCTCCCTGGGCAGGTATCAAACTCGTGCTGCAGTGGCTCTGGATAGCTTCATAGTGCTGAGCTTAATCCATTGCACCACCAGGGAGGCCCACTCATTTCCCTTTAACCTGCAACAGTTACACAAATAAAAACTGGAATGGGTGAGAATGTAGTTATGAAAATTAGGTGATGTGTCTTAGTAGTAGATAAGTAGATTGTATTGAGGGTCTAGTGTTATGAAAGCCAAGGAGAGAGATGAAACTAGCACATCTAAGAAGTGAAAGAATGGTAAATGAAGATAAAGACTTCAATATTGTGTGGCATTGAATAAAGTTTACAAAGAATTAATGATTCAAATGATTCAATTGTATATGACTGTTTATATAGCTTTAACTAATTCTGACCTAATACAAAATGAGACATAAAATGTTGATCATTTTTCTTTCTGGTAATTATATGGTTTACTTTGTTGCTTCTCCCTACTTTCTGTTCAAATAGCACATTCTCAGTGAGATCTTTTCTGACAATCTATAAAAGTGTAAAATATCCCCCTATATCCCACTTCCAACCCCTCTTTGTAAGCTTTATTTCTCTCTATAAAACTCAGGACATGAACAGTTACTTGTTTATTCTTTTATTATCTCTTCCTCCCACTTGAATATATACTACATGAATATAAGAAGCATGTTTGTTCACTGCCTGAGCTCCAGCATCAAGAAAATTATGTAAGATATTAAATAATTGCTTGTTAAATGGATGAAAAGAAAAATCCACACCACTGACTGTTTGAAATATTCTCCTTCATATTGCCAAAGTATTTCCCTTCAGCATTCATCATTCCAATAAAGCTAATCTGAATCAACTCCATTAAAACCAAAACTCAATTAAAATATTTTCAGAGAAAATTTGTCCAACAGTCCAATCAGTGAGAATATTTTCATCACTGATATTAGTAATTTTGCCATCTGTTGAGAGAATGCTTTCTTTTTTTATCCACTGTAAATTCAGTCATGCTCCATCAGCTAAACTAGCCAACCAGAGGACTATAAATTCAATTTTAAGGACAAATGGTATTTCATGCTTCACTTTATTATCAACACCATTTCCAAAGAATTTACATATTTTTTTACTCAAATTATAACCCAAATCAGTTAGATGGTAACATTAGATAGACACTTTCATTTAAGAGACGAGTTTATTTAGAAACTATTAAATTTAAAACGCTGCACAGTGTCAGGCAGTAAAACTAGCATTCAGTCCACCAAACTAAAGAAAATAGCAAGACACTAATATTTGCAGAGTAATGAGAAGAAGGCAAATTTTTATCAACTTTCTACTAAGAGAACTGGTGCATGGATTCCATTTTTGTACTGTCACATTGTTCATTAGCAGCACCTAATTTTTCATAGTCATATGTGGTCACATATTTGCAACACAGGGAACCAAAGAAACAATTCAGATGCAAAAATATTAGAGTTCCTGCGTGTTTATTCCTGCCACATTTTTGAACCTCAACATTTGTCTCCTTTTGCACAGTTTCCCATTTTCTTTAGAACATAAAGCTAAAAGGCATACAGAATTATTTGTGCAAAGCATGTTCCCATTGTGCAGTACCATCCCATAAACAATGCATAGGGTTCAATAATGCAAGTCGAAAATCAGAATCCTATTTTAAAATGACTGCAAAGTAACATAGACTAAAGTCAGTTCCTACTATTTAATGAGATTTATTTTTATGAGATGTTCAAGATTATTTCACTTGAGAGATTATTTTAGGTTTCCTCTGACAGTGCAATAATTATTGACACTATTTTCAGCTAACCACAGCATTTTGACTGAGGAGTAATTTTATCAACACATTTCTGTCACATGGTATAACTAATAGGCTAAATTTTTCCAGCAAAGCATGTTAGATGTGTAAAAACAGTTCAGAGCCACTAACTGCAGTTACTTGGAAACATTATAAGGAAATGTCACACTATAACATTTACCTGCTATGTTTTATTCTTTAACACTCAAGCACTTTTGTTGTTTCCTGAGCTGAGATTAGTAACTTAAAAAGCCTTTATTAAACATGTACAATCTAAATTAAGCACTCAACCAACTGTAAATTCTCTCAATTAGACTTCCTGCAAATGACAAATGAGTGTGAATGTGCAATAAACCTTTGAATACCAGTGATTTAGGGCTAAGCAGAACTACAGGATTTCTAGCAGCAGATTGAATGAAATTGATTGTGTGGTAAAAGGTATGAAAAATGTGTGGTGGTTCCTTTTTGCCCTTTCATTTCCCTAAATTAAGAGAAGATACTTGCAATACAAAATTTATATTAATGTTCTTTGAGCACAACTTAGGTACTGAAAAGACAACTCAGAGATTAACAATTGCATTATTTCAAGGCACCAGTCCTTAACTCCTTTTCAGCAATATAAAAATTACTTGCAGATAAGAAAAATTCATCTAAAGTGTCATTTATTTGCTTTTGTTTGCTTTTGCTTTTGTTTGTATGGAGGAACATGACATTTCTTTATGGACCATAATTGACTTGCTTTAGACTTTATGACGGAAGTTTAGTGTATGTAGCGGAAATGCTTTGGTTCAAATTAGAAATGTTTAGGTCTGATAAGAGCTAAACCTATTTGACCAAATATGACATTTGACATTTATATTTGTTTTCTGGAGTACTATATTTAACCTCACATGGAAAAAATTTTAGGTCTTATAAAATTTGTAGAAAATTATACACACACACACACACATACACACACACAATGTTTATACATGGTCATGAAATTCAAACAATATTATCCTTCTAAATTGGAAGACTATAATATTAACTTCTTAAATTATATTTTATTTTTTAATATATATTTGATTTCAAAAAATTCTTTTAAATTAAATTCAGAATGAGAGCAAATCTTGACCCTTCAGCATACACTCAATCCTATAAATTTACATGGTGACAACAAACAATAATAAATTTGTATGACTAAACAAAGTTCAAGTCTATTAAAAAAATGAACAGGCATATTAATTATTTAGGGTTTATTTGCACAAATATCAAGTTGAATTGGGTGCTAAACTGGAAATGGTTATATGTTGTCCCATAGGAGACAGAGAAAAGACTTCATAAACAGAAGCAAAGCAGAAAAGTTATTTGGTTGAAAACAAAGCTTTTGCTTTACCTTATCTGGGAAAACCTAATTAGCTGTTTGTGATTAGATGTCCTTAGGTTTTTATTTGGTAAAAATGGAGGATTTTTGATTTGTTTATGTAGACTTCTGAGGTATTAAAACCCCTCAGTTTAAGGATCTCCTGATTTAATTTAGTTAACAATTCTCATACATCTATATGTCCAAAGCACACAGCAACTAGCAATTGCTTAAGGTGGCCACTCAAGGACCCAGGCTAATTGAGTAGCCACCACTTCATAGGTGGGTTATAAGAAAGTGAAATCTGAAAATTCTCATTCCCAAGGAAATACATGTTGTGTTCACTTACATCTTACAAAATAGCATGCTTTAAGTTTCCGTACAGGCAGATGAAAATTTTCAAAATACTGCTTGATTTTGTAGTTCTTTCTTAGCACCATAGTCAAAAAAATAACAATTGATGCTATGTTACCAAATGCAAAAATAATAGGTTAACAAAATTGCATCCATATTTTTATTTATATGAATGTTTATGCACTGATAATGTTTCATTTTACTGTACTGAGGTTGCGTCAGTTTGCTGTTGCTGAGATACTATCAAAATATATTAACCTCAATATTAATTTCAAAATATGGGGAATACAAAATATAAAAGATATAAATAACTATAACTATAACTATATATATATATATATATTTAAAAAATAAGAAATAGATTTGACTTCAGCACAGTGTGTGTGTTTGAACCTGCCAGAGATTATTTGACCAGAATCCTTTAGTCGAATGATGGAGAACTCCCCTCATCTTGGCTGTTTAGTTGTTACCATTAATCATGTTGCTGAATTTAAGGAAAAGAAACTGAAAATTGAGAAATCAGTAGCTGTCTCCGAGCTCCTCACAGTATTGCTAATTATACAGGAAAAATCAAGACCTACTAAAATATTAACTAGACAGATGATTATTGTTTCAGATCCATCTCAGCACAATGTTTAGAGAACAGCTTCTTCAGGAGAGTGGCTGTATGACACTGTTGCAATGTTTCCAAAAGCAGAAAACCTTTCTCATGTTGCTTAGAGGTAGGCACTTAGATATGGATTTAGTTTGCATAAATGTGACTGAGAAACTACTGTTTTACTGCAGCTGTAGTAATGTGGGAATGACTGAGGAGTGGGCTTTGAACTTGTCTACAGACCAGCCAGTAGGTACACAATTTCCAATGCCCTCAATCTTCCTGCATGTATGCAAATAATTTATTTATATCCAGTGCTGCAGAACGACTTTTAGAAATAAGAGGCCCATATGATGTGTCAAACAGGGTTGCTGTTTACGTTGTCTAAAAGTGGTGCCAAGACTGCTGTATCATCATTTGTAGGCCAGCGATTCTGCATGGAGAAACTAGAAAAGTTATATCCACAATGAAGAGACCTCAGTCATCTGAAGGAGATAATGATTATTTTCTAGCTTGCAAGAAAGCCACTTGTGAAGGCTGAAAAGTATTGATGGTTATCATTAGCTCTTCCTTTCTCCTTTTTCTAGGCCATCATCCTCAACAGACATAAAGCCTTTATGGGATTCACTATTTTCATTTGGAGTAGTCTATATTGAAACTATTAAAGTAACAAACACAATCTTAAAAGCATTAAAAAAAAAAGAGACTGCCAGCTTAATGAATTTAGATATATAATTTAAGAGAACAACAGAGAAAAGGTATTTGTCTTTCATGTAAGTGATAAAATATCAGACATAATTACAAAAGTTGTTTCAACATTTTTTTTAAAGATTTATTTATTTATGCATATAAGCTGGGGTACAGTCCAGAGGCGTGGGGCAGTGAGAGGGTTTACCAGAGACAGAATGGGGAGCAGAACAGGCGGATTGACTGAAATATACAGCTGAGGGGAGCAGCCGGGGAGGCAGGAGAGGTCTGCCGCACCATGTGGGAATCTCCCCCGCCCAGCTTCAAAACTCTCATCACCTCAGTCCCCAGCTCCTCAGCGCAGTGCTTAACCACTGCGCCACCAGGGAGGCCTTTCAACATTTTAAAATACTCTTTTAAAATGTTTCATGTTCATTTAAAAACTCAATTTTTTCCTGCTTTATTGGCTATATATTTGATAAATGTTTTTTATTCCATGGCTTAAAAAGTGGTTATTTTTGAGGACTACTAAAGTTTATATTAAGAAATTGGGTTTTAGTTGATTTTTCATGCCACTTTTTCAATATTTTCAAGTCAAAGTTCTTTGTAAAATGAATTGCTAAAAAATTTATGGAGGAGAGAGACATATATGGAAAATTACAATTGCCTTTCTTCTTTGCTGCTCCTTACCTCCCTGATATACTTGAAACTGAAACTGAAAACATGATATTGATTTTCCTAGTAACTATGTACCAAACCATTGAACTCAACCACCTTTAGAAATAATAACTATTTTAAATAGCAGGATCATCATCGTAAGTATACCTACTTACTAATTATAACAGTTCCTGGTTTCTCAATTTCTGTTTCTTTTCCTTAAATTCAAAACATGATTAATGTAGATTTCTTTCAAATATTTATACTTATGATGTGAGATAATGAAAATGATTGATAAAATTCCATTTAAATGAGTCACAGAAAAATTTTTAAAAAAGAAAAATTTTCAGCAGTTTCACTTATGAATATAGATGCTTAAATAAAATTTTGGTAGAGAAACCATTAAAACAGAGTACAACTTGACCAGATAAGATATATTACATATGGACATTTTGGCTCTTTTTAATGTCTATATTATATTAATAGATGAGAAAAATCAAAATCATCTTAATAGATGCCAGCATGACACTTGATAAAATTTCGAAGTTCTCCTGATTTTAAAGAATGAATAGTAATAAAAATTCATGGCAAAATACCAGTGGAAGAATATTGCACACATACACACACACACACACTCACACACACACGTATGTGTGTATATATGATATACATATTTTATTATAATATTAATAATACTATTACATATATAATATATATACTATATATATATATTAAGCATGAGAGTGGAAATGAAGTTTTTTTGTGTGTAACTTCCACTTGAGCAATGTGATGGATCTGCCTGCTCCATTCACTCTGTAAAGCTGATGACTGCTGTTATTGAACCCACACACCAGGAATCTCCAACTCCTTTGGGTGCCAGTTAACTTCTTGCTTCCACCTCACATGTAGTCACCAGAAGTCAATTGTGTTTTTATTCACAAGTTCTTTTAATGTTACTTTTTAGTATTGTAAAATTTTATAGGTTAATAAAAAATTATGAAAACTGATGAACTATGAGTGGCAAAAACTATATTCCCAGAAAAACTAAGCTGATATTTTCAAAACATTTGAAAAAGATGGGTCATTAAAAAGAACTAAGAATGCTAAGAAAGATTTTTACATTTTCATTTATTGTATTATTTTTATTGAGAGTAACATAGTCTACAACAATGTATAGGATGTAGAAACATGTAGTCATACCTTTTCAAATATGTTACCCCAAGTCTACCACCAAAGCACCCATATCCCTCACCATAGTTTAGTTAATTGTGCCCTCTTCTCCAGCAGTTCCTTCCTACCACCCTTGCCTCTGGAAGCCTCAATTTTATAGTCAGATTTCTAGGATTTATTTTGGTTTACTTCTGACTGTTTCTGTGTTTTGTTTCTTTACATTTCACATATGAATGAAATTATCTGATATTTGTCTTTATCCTTCTGACTGATTTCAGCATAATTGCCTCCAGTTCCTGTCCTTTAGTTGCAAATGGAAAGATTTCATCATTTTTCAAAGATAGCTGAGTAGTATTCCATTGTGTACCTATACCGTATCTCCTTAACCCACTGATCTGTCACATGGCACTTAGGTTGTTTCCACAAATTGGCTATTGCAAATAATGGTGCAATGAATGTAGGCATGCATATATCCCTTTGAATTAGTGTTTCTATGTTCTTTGCATAGATACCTAGGAGTGAAATTGTTGTATCATATGGTAGGAAATTCACTACTTGATTACCTTTTAAATACATGTTTTAATACATTTTTTTTACTGAAGTAACATTACCTTTTAAAAGTATATAGGTTCCAAGTGTATAACGTTATGGTTATGCTTGCCACCAAAAGTTTTGTCTATAACCGTCATCATATATGCAATTTATCCACTCCTCTTTTCCTTTTCTTCTTGTAATGATTATTTTGTTTTCATAGTCTAAGAGTTTGTTTTGGTTTGCTCTGTTTGTTCATTTGTTTTGTCTTCCAAATGTGAGTGAAATCATGCTTTGTCTTACTCCACTTAACTTATTTCATTTAACATAATGCCCTTTAGGTTCATCCATCTTGATGCAAATGGCAGGTTGAATGTGTTGTTAATTTTAGTTTTTTGATTCTAAACCTCATCATATGCAAAGTCTGGCACTCAATTTCCATTTATTGACTAACTGACTGATTGAATGATTGACTTAATGTACAAACTCAGTGCATTTAGAAGCAAACTTAAGCTCGTTTATTTTATTAGAACCTGGCAATAAATCTGTTCATACACAGCGATTATTCAATTTTTTTGTGAAGTTTTAATAAAACCCTAGTGATGGATCATGTAGATTAATGCAAGAAAACAATATAGTCAATAAACACTGACAAATTTCTTTTAGAAAAAGTTATAAGGATAAAATCAAGAAAATTCCAAGTAGTTACAGCACAGAGAAAGATTCTATTACGTTTTTGGTAAAGTGTTTATGTACCATATATAAGAAAGAATAGATTGCTCTGTGTTTAACATTTGCAGTCTTGCCTAATGATAAATTCAAATATGGAAATACAATCGAAAATGGCTGAAAAGGTAAATTCACCCATTGACTTATGTATTAGAATAATTATACTACAATTATGGAATTATGATCACAAAAACTTCCATAATTATATAACCTTTAGTTGAAGAAAAAAATAATAATCTTAAAAATAGTTGTGGAGGGTCTCCCTGGTGGCGCAGCGGTTAGGTGCTGCACTGTGGAGCTGTCGGCAGCGGTGATGCGAGTTCGACTCCTAGCCAGGGAGAATCCCACATGGTGCGGTAGACCTCTCCTGCCTCGCCCGCTGCTCCCCTCAGCAGTGTATTTCTGATCTGCCTATTCTGCTCCCCACTCTGTCTCTGGTGAAGCCTCTCGCCGCCCCACACCTCTGGCCTGTACCCCAGCTGTATGTATAAATAAATAAATCTTAAAAAAAAATTAAAAATAGTTGTGGAAAGACTAAGTTAAACATGGGTAGGTGTTGGTACTTTTTAAATACATGTACTAGGAAGGGTAAGGGAGGAAAGACTATTTCTTGTATTTACTGTTTTTTAATGCTTTTCTCTAACCATAGGACAATGCTTTCTCTAATGTTTACATTATTTTCTTAACTGTAAAGCAATGATAGACAAAGTATATTAATTTCTCTTTGATGAAAGCAATCTGAGGTCAAAACAGGTTGTCATTGGACAAAGCATGCATATGAGATGCTAATACTTGTATAAGAACATAGAGCATCTCTCAAATAGTCACCTTCTTCCTTCAATAGTTGGGGAGTTGCAGTTTAAATTTATAGCTTTCAACATCATTGCAAAACCTTTATAATGGATAGTTACAAAAAGATTAAATCATGTATATCCATACTAAACAAGACAAGGGCTAACTAAGGTAATGAGCTATAGATATCATTCTTTTTGTTATCCTCACATTATTTTGTCATTTTCTGCTTCAGTTAGGTCCCAAATTGGGCAGTGATAGCCAAAATGGCTACTTATGTGTATATTGATATCCTTTCTCTGATCAATTTCATCCTATTTTTCTGAGTGCTGGCCTTGGGGATGGCATTTGTTTACACTTTTCCAAGTGATTATGATGTTACCATGTGAAAGCAGAGTGAAGATCCACTCTGGAGCTCTGCTGGAGATCATTGCTTTCCTTAATCTCTATCCTCATCAACGAAGATAATAGAATATTAAATTCAAGTCTTTGAGAGAAAAGTACAATAAATTAAGATGTTATGGCATGAATTGCCATTCCTATCATCTACTTCTGATGTGGTAATCTGATAGATACCCCCAGGACCCAAGTGCCTGGAGAGAACACCATAGTGATGATTCCTGGATCATGAATTCCTTATTCTGCAACCCCAGAGTCCTGTAGTGACTAGGGTTGGTGCGTAAAATAGGAGGCTGTGAAGAAACAAGAATTGAGAGCTGTAGTTTCAGTGAATATGTGGGTATGTTTCCTTTTCCTCATACAGAAAAAACTGAACCTGAGCAAAGAAAAAGATATATTAGTCTGAAGCTATGTGAGAGGCTTTATTTCTGTTTTCTTTGAAAATGAAAACTGCAAAAGAAGCAAAAGGCAATTTGATTGCAACTTTCATTTTCAAATAGTTTATGTACATCAACTAATTCACCTGCATTGAGTACCTGCCATGGGTTTGGTAGAATCCAAAGATATGAATCGGTCATACTTACTCTTCCTTAAAATAGAAAATAAATTCACATAAATAACTTTTGTATTAAAAAATATTGTTATAAAATTATTACTTGTAGTTTTCTGTTTGCTTTCTAAATACTACTGTTTTTATGTAGTCCTAATAATGATCAATACTTAAATCATTCAGACCTGTCTGATCATTTGTTCAAACACCATTTTCAAATAAGAAAAAATAATAATATTAATTTTTATAAAAGAGAAATAACCAAGCAATCAAATACCTTTTCATACTGGAATAAAAATCAGGCCATTTTGTTTTCCATGCTTTGTAGGAATGACCAGAACAAAAGCATGTGAGTAAATAAATTAAATATATAATAATTATATAATTAAGTTGATGTTTAATTTTGTAATATTCTTTCAACATACTATAGCTAGATCATAACCACAAAATTATACTATTCTGGAGTTCTAACACTCCAAATGATTTAAAAAATAAAACAGTCAAATGTCTTATTTTTTGTCAAATAAGAAACCCTGAGAATTTATCACTTTTACAATAGTAAAATTGATTTTTGTCACAATACTATACCTTAGTGACTAAGTCAATTTTGTGTTCTTTTAATTATCTCACAAAAAATTTATCAAAAATACTGCTATAGAAAATTAACTAGATTATAATTATCTCAGTATCTCTATATAACAAATGTCAGACAGAAACAAATTGTCTCCAAACTCAACATAAAAATTATATTCAAAATAGAAAACATACATGAGGGGAAATTCTAGAATATGCAATTTGAATTTTCAGAAAGGCTTATCAATGAATAAGAAAAGCCAAGATTTGTTAATATAGAAAGAGAAACTGTTTGAAATATTTCAACCATAAAGAATTCTACTGCTTTAATAGATTGAAAATACACACCTATGCCTTATAAAATTTTAATAATAAAAGTATTGATAAAAAGATTTTACAATTTAATATATATTTAGTTAAATCGTTAGAGTTTTTATAATCATTTTTTGTAAACTAAGAAAGAAAAATAGTCAGTATTGCAGCATATTATATTCATAGAAATAACACGGGGAGAAAAAATAGAAATTCCCCAAAGATTATACACAGACCAAATCAAAGCTTACTTAACAAAATTAGGAATAAGTCTATTTTGTCACATAATCTTGATTAGTTTTTAAAATATATATTGTATTAGGAACACAAAATGGAATAGAAAAGAACACAAGGGACCATGGAGATGGATCACGGGTGAATTGGTGGTGGGCTACCCAAGGGGAATGCAAAATGTAAAAGACATAAATAACAATAAAAATATATATTATATAAATATATATATATATATATATTGTTTTAGTTTGGAAAAAACTGCTTTCTGAGAACAGAATTTGAAAAATTTTTGATATGAGGCTTTTGGAGAGAGAGAATGAAACAAAGTAAAATTATCATTGCTTTTCCAATTTAGCTGATGATACATTGAAAAATTATCTCCAAATTAACCTTTCTAGATGTGTAGTAATTATAATATGCAGATTTTTATGTTTACCTGTCTAAAAGTCTAGAGAAATGTGAGATTGAAATCAACTGTAATGTGCATTATTTTTGTCAGTCTTGTAAGATCTATAGGAGAAGGAAAACTATTTCATAAAACAAAAAGACTTTTCTTTTTATATTTGTAAATGAAATAAAGTAAATTTATGTTGTGTCAAGTCATTTTAGACAAAGTGAATTGGGAAAAAAGTGAAAGCAAAATGATTGCTTCATATGACATAGTAGTGTTGTGTGAGAGACATACTAAAAATCATCCTGAGTTCTGTTAAATGTTTTTGCTTGCATATTAAAAGTAGATAAATACCTGTCAAGAATACTTGAATTGGTATGGAACTCTGATATTCAAGATCTTCCAGATGATTTTAAATATAACTATACTTTTGAGCTGTTCAGTTATATATAAGGGACCCACTAATAGAAATACATTTCTTTAACAACTCTATGTTTGCAATCTTTCATTCTTAAATATTAAAGATAAACATATTTTAGGAATCAACCATGGGTATTTTCTAAATTATGATAAATAAATCTACCAATATATTCATGGTATTGCATTCATATAATAAGGTATGAAATAACACCTTTCAAGTTTTCTTTAAAAAAAAAAAGATTTATTTATGCATAAAAGCTGGGGTACAGGCCCAAGGCATGGGGCGGCAAGAGGGTTCACCAGAGACAGAGTGGGGAGCAGAATAGGCAGATCGATGGAAATACATTGCTGAGGGGAGCAGTCAGTGAGGCAGGAGAGGCCTGCTGTACCATGTGGGAATGGCCCCCCTGCCAGGCTGCAAATTCGCATAGTTGCTGCCAACAGCTCCACAGCCAGCGCCTAACCTCCACACCACCAGGGAGGCCCCTTACAGGGAGGCCCCTTACAAGTTTTCAAAGGCCATCTTATTTCCAGGAGAAAAAAATATTACGTAATTTATTTCTTTAAAAAAATAATTTTCTTGAACAAAGGATGTTGGGGGAGAGTAATAGTCCCTTTGTTGGGAGCATGAATGTGCAAAATAGCAAAATGATCCCATTTATCATGGAAGGTCAAACTCATGGTCTAGGGTTCACCTTTCTGTTCTCTTTACTATTGATTGTGATGATACCTTCATAGAAAAATTCCTCATAATTTATATGTTAGGTAATGCTCTCCAGAGAAACAGAATAAAAATGACATCAGTATGAAGAGATTTATTATGAGAAATTATAGGTGAATTGTCTGCAAATAGATACCCAGGAAAACCATCTGTATAATTCAGAGTCCCAATGCCTGAAAAACAGGAGAGACAGTAGTGTTGGTTCAAAAATAAGAAAATCACTTATAACAGGACTATAGGGAAACCAAATAGGAGAGAGACAGTTGGGGGGGGGGAGGATAAGGGCACAAAATGGAGTATAAAAGGACACAAAGGCCCACGGAGATGGATCCTGGATGAATTGGTGGTGGGTTACCCAAGGGGAATACAAAATGTAAAAGATATAAATAACAATAAAAATAAATATTTAAAAAGAAAATAAGATAACCAATTTTCCAGCTAAAGCAAGTAAGCATGGAACAAAAATCGTTAGATTACACATTCCTCCACCTTTTCCTATTCAGGTCCTGAAGAACTGGATGCTGCCTATTCAAATCTGGGAAAAGGATCTTTGTTTTACAGAGTCCACTAATTTAAATCCTAATCCTATTACAAAATAGAAGCCCTCACAAACATAACAAGAAATCGTGCTTAAACTAGACATCTGCCTGTCAATTGGTACATAGACTTTAGTTTATTTGCTTCCCCAGTAAGACTATGGAAACCATGTCCAATATGCTCCTTATTCTGTCTGTGGTACCTATTACATTTCATGGAATGAGTTGCTTCTCACAGAAATTCAAATGCTCTCAAGTGTGAGCGGCTGTTTCATAGTCAAACTTAAAAAGAGGAATGCAGATATACAAGGAAAATGACTAAGCAAAAACACAAGAGAAAAATGTTATTTACAAATGTAGCATTTTATTTTAAGAATATGTACCCCGGGTGTATATATGTTCCCACACTCCTGCTGTTATACAATTTCCTCAACTAATTTCTCTTCTACAAACCTACACCTTCCCTACTTTTTGAAATTTTAGTTACTAGAATAACAAATTTCTGCCCTTGCAAACATAGCATCCCATATTAAGTTGTTTACCAAAGTAATACTGACTTTATTACAGGATTATCTCTTTTCAGTCATTTAAAAATGTACCTCTGATTCCACTGATTTAACTTTGACATCAATTTTATCTTGCCTAATCATTTGCAACAGCCTTTTGGCCCATGACATATAGCTGAACTTTTTCTTTTCCTTTTTTTTTTTTTTTAATTTATACATACAAGCTGGGGTAGAGACCAGAGGCGTGGGGCGGCGAGAGGGTTCACCAGAGACAGAGTGGGGAGCAGAACAGGCAGATCAGAAGTACACTGCTGAGGGGAGCAGCGGGCGAGGCAGGAGAGGTCTGCCGCACCATGTGGGATTCTCCCCGGCCGGGCGTCGAACTTGCGTCGCCGCTGTCGACAGCTCCACAGTGCAGCGCTCAACCGCTGTGCCACCGGGGAGGCCCTAGCTGAACTTTTTCTTTACTCTTTCATCTGCCATGAGAAAACTTAAATTTAAGTAAACCGTATCTTTCATATCATTCATTGGTTTGAAAGTGCTTTTCTTAATGTACATAATTATGTATAGTATGTCTAACTTGATAATCAAGTCTTTGGAGTTTATCCCTACCTACCTATTAAATTACTCCCCACTTTTGACCTATGCTAAGTTTAGTAAATCTTTGCTAAGTTTCTTTCTATATGGTGTTCTTACATGATTGTTTTCTTTAAGTACATGCTTTCTTCTATTTGCAAAACCCCTATCTGGCTTTCTGCCTGAGAGATAGCTACTTATTTTTCAAAGCACAGATAAATTATCATATTCTACTTTGATAATGTCAGATCCTACAGAGAATTAGTTGCCTCATTTTCTCTAACAATGATATCAACAAGAGTAATCACAGTGTTTTACGTGCCATTTATTTTCCATCATGATTTTATCAAAGTCTTAAAACTATTCTTTTTCAGGTGATAAAGCTGAGTTTCAGAAATATTACTTGATTCAGCCAAGATAATATAAGCAGAGGCCCCCTACTTAATCGCTCTTTGAAAAGCTCTATGAATGAATAAATTCTGGATGAATTGATTTGTGAAGAAGTCTTCATATTTAGAATATACACCAATTCTGTTCACCATATTTTGTTAATTTATACATGTCGCTTCTTATTCATTTGCATATCTCCTTATCTAAGAAGATATTCTTTATTATTACTTTCCTCCTAATATCTTTGAGTTAACATGAAAAGTTCTGATTCTTAAGTTTAATTGCACCCTAAATGGGTTCTTTCTATCTGTAGACACTATGTTTCCATCTCTAGATCTCATAGATGTTAATTGATTTCCCTCCCTAATATTTTCTCCTCTTGTTGGGTATTTTTTCATTTTAATGATAGTTTTTTTTCACTGTGAAGCTTTTTAATTTGACCTCCTTCCACTTGTTTAGTTTTGCTTTTATATTTCCCTTACTACTTTAGTGAGTGCCCAAATATAACACTATAATCAATGTTGTAGATTGTTTCACCTCTGTTTTCTTCTGTGTGTTTTATGGTTTCCGATCTTACATCCAAGCTTTTAATCCAGTTTGAATTAATGTTTGTTCATATTCAGTGATAGTGGTATAATTTCATTCTTTTCCCAACACCGTTTGTTCAAAACTTTCCCTTCTCCATCATACTCTTGGTTCTTTTCTTGTAAATTAACAATACATATATCTTTTTAAATTTTTTTTAAAGATTTATTTTATTTTTGCATACAAGCTGGGGTACAGGCCAGAGGTGTGAGGTGGTGAGAGGGCTCACCAGAGACAGAGTGGGGAGCAGAATGGGCAGATGGACTGAAATACACTGCTGAGGGGAGCAGTGGGTGATGCAGGAGAGGTCTGCCATGCCTATCTTTATTTAAAAAAGATTTATTTATTTATGCATACAAGCGGGGGTGTAGGCTAGAAGTGTGGAGGGGTGAGAGGATTCACCAGAGACAGAGTGAGGAGCAGAACAGGCAAATTGACTGAAATAGACTGCAGAGGGAGCAGCGGGAGAGACAGGAGAGGTCTCCTGTGCCATGGGAAGCTCCCTGGCCAGGGATCGAACTTGTGCTGCAGTGGCTCTGGATAGCTTCATAGTGCTGTGACTTAACCCGTTACAACACCAGGGAGGCCTGAATACATATACCTTTTGTCTTCTGTTTGCCACATAATTTTCTCTGATTCCAGGGTCTGAATTCTGATCTATTGTTTGAGTTAGAGAAGCATCCCTCTGTCTCTCTCAAGTCCTTGCTTACTCTCTTAGTTAGCATAAAGACTGTGTATGGGTATGTGTATGGTAGCAATGAGACTTGGACATTCAGTGCATCCATTGAATAAGATTAATGCTTATTTATCTTTCATGTATGTCTTAAACTATGTTGACTCGGGTCTGACTTTCATTTGGGAACATAAATCTCTTGTGGATCTGCTGTCCCCAAGTTATTCTCCTGATCTGTTTGGTCCAAGGTGAAGTGCTCTCAGACATGTGTTTTTACATTTTGTCTGGGATAAACAGAATCCAATGTAATGCTATATGTCAAAAGTTGTACATTTCACCCATGTTTATATTCCATTGGAATAGGTATAGGAGGATGACCCACACCAACCATAAGAGAGATTGTTAAATGCAATCAATAGACATAACTTCTAAAGGGGAAAAAAAGAATGGAAATTAAAAGGTCATCATTGTATTCATTAAACTTACCTATTGTTGTTTAAAAATCATGCTAATTTAAAACTTAGCTGGTAGTAAATTCTACGCTTTAACTGGAAAATCCTGGGACTAAGGTCTAGCACAATCAATTAATAACTATGCGTTTTCTGAGCCTCTATTTTTATAGCTACAGATGGAATTTGTTGAAATGCTATCAATATACAATGAATTAGTTTTAATTTTTTTAATATATATATTTTTGTTATTTATATCTTTTACATTTTGTATTCCCCTTGGGTAACCCACAACCAGTTCACGTGTGACCCATCTCCATGGTCCAGTGAGTTAATTTTTAATTATTGGCCATTGCATATATCAGGGATATCATGCATAGTAAAAAGAAAAGATATTCTTTAGCTTATACTCATTCATTTTGCCAATAACTCATTTTTATTAAAGAGAGTACTCTTTATTTTCAAAGGGAAAAGTGGTGTGAAATATCAATGTGCAAGGTTTTATTGCTAAAAGGAAAAGAAATGGATCTTGTGATAAATAATTGTTAAAAAAACCTAAAATCCCCAAAGCTTAAAGAACTTTGTAGTCTCTACCAGAGACTTGCTCCACAAGCATTTAATTAAAACATGCTTAAATATATCCCTATTGGATTTACTCATACATTCTACCTTTTACCACTTCGATACCCACCACCCTGTAAAACATATTACATCAATTTGTGTAATGTGGAAGAAGAATTCTGAAACATAATCTTCTGCAACTTCTTACTCTGAAGGCATTTTGTCAGGGTATAATGACACTCAGGCAGCTGTTACATTTAAGCCTGTTAACAATTTGTTATTAATAAGTCTCTTGATAATGAATGACTCTAAAAATGAAAGAATTATTATCAATTGAATCCAAATAGTGCCTATAAAAACACTATATGATAATACTTTGCCTCATACCATCATTACAGAATATTAGTTAAATGTGCCCACAAAAATGTCACAGCACAGTAAACTTTGAATACATATGTTAAGTGTAATTTGACATGGTTCCATATTTTTAAATATGTATCTCATTATATCTTTGTTCCAAGTTACCTCTCAAACTTTGAACTACTCACGAAATAAGTGAACATTTATTAGCTACTATCTAGTCATTTTTTTAAAGATTTATTTATTTATGCATATAAGCTGGGGTATAGGCCAGAGGTGTGGGGTGCTGAAAGAATTCACCAGAGACAGGGCTGGGAGCAGAACAGGCAGATTGACTGAAGTATACAGCTGAGGGGAACAGCAGGCGCGGCAGGAGAGGTCTGCTGCACCATGTGGGAATCTCCCTGGCCAGGTATGAACTCATGCTGCAGTGGCTCTGGATAGCTTCATAGTGCTGCACTTAACCTGTTGGAGGCCCTATCTAGTCATTTTCAATTAACTTCCTAAACCTTATAACTCATTGAAAGATATCAAGGTATACATTTTCAGTTTGTCATTTTGTATAAGTATCATCTCCAAGTTGACAGTATCATATTAAAATTTATATTTATACAGTTCCAACTGTGTGCAAATTACAGACTTAAATTATTTTGTTATCCTCATCCAACTTTATGAGTTAGGTATTAGACTCACTTTATATATGACAGAAGTTTGTACAAATTAGGAAACTTTCCCAAATAATTTTACTTAGATATAAACTTTGGTATTCTAAATCCCCAGCCTTAACCATGATTATTTATTTAAGGATTGTGACAGAAAAGTTAATCCAAATTTATTTATTATGACAAGAGGCTACAACTATGTTTAAGCTCATTTAAAAAGAGGCTTAAATCCATCATTATCTCAGAGCTAACATTATATCTGCTTTTGTTTCTAATTTTAGAGGGTGTTTTGCTAGTTCATAAGGCTTTCATAGTAACTTTTATCCAATACTATGATATTCACACATATAGATGAAGAAATTATTCATATTATTTATCAGACTATGTATATTTTTAGTCTAACATATTTAAATCCTAAGAAATTATATTAGATCCCCAATTTTTAAAAGTTAAGAACATAAACAATTAACTTTAAAACACCATTTCAATCAATTCTGTTTATTTTTATAATTTTTTTTCTTTGGAATCTTGTTTTATTTACTTAGTTCAGTTCAATGTACTCATAAATTATTCAATCTTCAAAACTATACTTGATTGCTATACAGTTGAATTAAGTTAAGTTCTCCATTCCTCATGCAAACTGTTCATCTTAAGCCCTTGTATTATATTTAATATTTATAATTTCAAGTTATTAGTTTGAAATTACATACATTTTCTTACTAATACTTCAAATAACAGTGAGATTTATATGATATCACAGTCTTCTAAAACTTTTGTAATGCCAGGTGACAGGGAAAGGGTGAGAGACATATATTCTATTTTACTGCTCTACTATTTCCTAGGACAATGGTCTCGCCAAACCACCTCTGAATCAGATTGAATGCCAGAAAGCAGGCCTGATGTTGAACATTTTCATTTTCACTAAGTGATTATAAAGTTGCATTCATACTTTCTGTTTACATTTTATTACACAGAACTTAGATACGGTAATTCTGAATTGCAAAGGTGTTTAGTTACCATAGTCTAACTAGGTGGTTATGTGCCTGTTTAAAATTGTTAGCACTCTTATGGCAAGAAAGAAAAGAACAAATAATGGAATAGGTTATCATTAAAAAAAAGTACCTAAAAACCCTGAGTATACTAGTTATTCTACAGATTTGATAATATCTAAAAACAGATTCCTGGAAATTTTAATTCTGGGTCAAACTGTATGACAAACCAAAACCAAAACCTAAAAACATTTTGCAAAATTAATACTTGTTTATAGTTGAGTGTAAATTATATTTGGAAATTATATCCAGGATATATTTATAATAAAACTCTACAACTATAATAGGAAAGATTCTTTTAAAAATTAACATTAGTTTAATTTTTAATTGCTATGTATTTTGAAGTCAAAGGGCCAATTTGTTTATTCGTTATAATTCTTCTCATGTACATTCCCATTTTTATGTACAATTTAATGTTTCTTACTGAGATATATAAATTTCATATAAATAATGGGATATTAATACTTCACTACTTATGTATTTTAAAAATGTTCCTAGTTTGAACAGTTTCTTGATTTATTCATTAATGCATTGCTTTTGTGTGATGCTTTAGAATTTTAAAACCTTTATGTTTCAAGTAGAATAATACATCAATAATATATGTTGATGATCTTAGTTATGTTCTATTTAATCAGATATTCATTTCCATTTCAACATGTGTAGCACATTCATTCATATTACCAATTTGTTTTTTTCCTGAAATGTGTTTTTGTTATAAAACATATATATGGATGCATGAAAGATAAAAACAAAAATCCTGTCATTCTAATTTTATATTTTTTGTGTGTGATGTAAAACCTAATCTATTCTTTTTAAAGATTATGCTTATTGAAATAACATTGGATTTCAACACTGTATATTTTAGGGGTAAAGATTCATATCACTACAAAAGGATGTTATACCACATCCACCACCAAAAACCAATAATCCTCCACCATAGCCCACCATAGCCCACCATCACTGCACCTCCCCCTTGACATTTCACATCATAACCTACCCCTCTAGGATCCTCAATTTTGTAGTCAGATTTCATTTTTTGTTTGTTTTATCTATTCCTTTGAATTGTTTCTTTATGTTCCACATGTGAGTAAAATCATTTGGTATTTTCTCTCTCCTTCTGATTATTTTGTTAGCATGATCTCTTACAGTTCTATTCATGTTGTTGCAAATAAGAGCAGCAAGAAAAACAAAGCAAAAGCAAATAAGTGGGGCTACATAAAAAAGTAAAGCTTCTGCAAAGTGAGAGCGACTATCATTAAAACAAAAACACTCTACTGAATGGGAAAAATATTTGCATATCATATATCAGACAAGGAGCTAATATACAAAATTCTATAAATAACTCAAATAGATTGATTAACAAGAAAATAGTCCAATCAAAAATTGGGCAAAGAAGGTAGATCAACTTCTCCAAAGAAGACATACAGATGACTAACAGACGAAGTCCTTATCATCACTTATCTTCAAGGGAATGCAAATCAAAACCATGAGATACTACCCCACAACTGTGAGAAGGTTTGTATCAACAAGTGTTGGTGAGGGTTTGGATGAAATGGAATCCTACACACTGTATCATGGTACATCCTTTTTAGAAAACTATGTGGAGGCTTCTCAAAACATTAAAAATATATCTACCATATGATCCAGCGATCCCTCTTCTAGGTACTTACCCAAAGAATATAAAAGCACTAATTTTATGGTGTATATGCAGCCCTATATTCATCATAGCACTATTTACAATAGTCAAGCTATAGAAACAATCCAAATGCCAAAGAAGATGACTAGATAAAGATGTGTTATATATACACATTGGAATACTATTCAGCTATAAAAAATGTTATCCCAGGGCCTCCCTGGTGGCGCAGCGGTTGGGCGCTACACTGTGGAGCTGTAGGCAATGGACACACGTGTTCGATGCCCTGCAGGGGAGATTCCACATGGCATGGCAGACCTCTACTGCCTCGCCTGCTGCTCCCCTCAGCAGTGTGTTTCTATCGATCTGCCTGTTCTGCTATCCACTCTGTCTCTGGTGAGCCCTTTCGCTGCACCATACCTCTGGTCTGTACCCCAGCTTGTATGCATAAATAAATAAATTAAAAAAGAAATGTTATCCCAATTTTGAAAAAGTGTAGGCAGTTATCACCTCATGCCATCTAGAAAAATGAGCTGTTTAATTTCCTTGAATTTTTTCCACTACAGATAGATTGAAAGTAGATTTTATAAAGTTCTTACTAAATTATGTATTATATTATTTAGTCAATGTTGCAGTTGTGCAACTGCCATATTTTAAAGGTATCTTTACATTACTTTGGAGATTTGGATTAAATAACTTGTTGAAATGGAACTAATTGAGCTGTTTTTATAAGACCCTATGATGATTGGGTTTATGTAGCGATTTAATGATATATGTATTGCATTAAATCTTCATAAATAAAAGAAAAAGTATTTTTCATATGATATGATCACTAACTTGCCAGAATTATATACTTTTCCAATTATAGCAAGTCCTCAAAGACTGTTTTGTTCAATATTGTTTCATTACAACATTGATGAGAATAAACAATCTTGACTGAAGTTGAACAAAATGACTTTACTCGAGTATCTGCTTTCATTATATGCTACTTCACTTAAAGTAGCAGTTTCCAAGAACCTATCAACTGAAGTTATTGTTCTTATTGTGTCTCATTCTGAGTGTTGAGGGTGACCTCTGTATCTGGTAACCTGAAACCTTTTAGAGGAGAAAAGATAAAATGTTTTGAGTGTCAAAAAGCTTACTTGATTGTGACCTTTGAATCTTATTCTCATGTATCAAGACTCTTCATTTGAATAATGACTAGGCTTATTACATACTAAAATGTGTATATTCGCATAGTTAAGAGGAGTTTTGCATTTATAGATTAGATTTTATACTTTTAATTTAATTCTTATTTATTTTTAAATTAGTAACCAATAGTTGCTGACTGACCTTGACTATTTTAGGGAGCTACTATTGACATAGTTTATATGAGTTTTAGTAAGCAAGATAACATAGCTTTAACTCTAAGAGCTAATATCTAATAAAAATGTCTAATGGAAGGGGATTGAAATTGCTTTGATTCATTCAAAAACCTAGGGATTTGAAATTTATTATACTTTGAAATCTAGCTAAAAAGTATATAAATCCAATACCACTGTCTTAGCGTAGGTTGCTGTAACAAGGCACCACAGACTGGGAGGCTGAAACAACAGACATTTACTTCAAGTAGTTTTGGATAGAATCTTGAGTTCAAATATCGGCATGTCCGGATTATGATAAGCATTCCCATTCTCTTCCTCCTTTGCAAATGATTGTGTTCTTGCTATATCTTCATATGGTGGGTGGAAGGGAGAGAAGAGGAAGAGAACTGCTAAAGGGCATTGATTCTATCATGTGGACTCACCCTCTTGTCTTATCAAAACTACCTTCCAAAGACCCCACATTGGGAGCTAGGACTTCAGTGTATAAATTTTGAGTGGATGTAAGCATTGCATACATAACTATACAAAATTGTACTCAAATAATAGTTCTTCCATAGATCATATATAAACTGTTATGAATAAAAATGTAAATAGCACTTGTCCCCATAAAATTCACAGACAGTACTATAAGGCTCATATAAAACCACAGAAGTATCTTTATTAGTGTTTAAGTGATTTACAGCCTTGTGATATAACCACTATTGCTTCAGTAAAAAAAAGAAAGCAATTACAAATTCTATTATTAAAGTGATAACATTAGTTTGGTATAGAATTAAACAAAAAAATCACTTTTGTTCTTGAATTAAAAGTAACATACACAGTATGAAGTAACATGAAACCAATATGGAGTCAAATGCAATAAAATCAAGTAACTTAATTTTTCTTGATGTATTCCAAGAGTTATATTTTACTAAATTTAAAATTCAATTAGTCCTCCCTGGGACCTTTCCAGGTAGTCATTTCTTATATACTCTTATTTCAGATAGTAATGGAAGAGCGAACTATCCACTTATTTAATTAATGTATGTATTTTGATGAGTGCCTCTTATGTAGCACACACTAGTCCACTCTTTACCTGGAATATTTGTTCTTATCTTTCTTCTTTTCCTCCATAGAATGACCAAAGGTTTAATAAATATGTAATAGTTTATGAATTCTCAGATGGATTTTTTGATCATTTTTTTTAAATTTTGATATGGATGTACATTTGATATGACACAGCTTAATTGCTAATGTTTCTTAATTTTTACTAAGCATCTCATAAAGTGTCCTCTTAGTATGATGCTATATTTTGTAACAAAGCTCCTAGCACAAGCCCCTAGCTGATAAATATATATATATAGTGAAGGCTGGATCTTATTTCCTATTCCATGCTAGCCACACACACACACACACACAGCTGAACAAAACCCAAAAACAATAGTGCAAAAATCTCCCTTGTACTAAGAGACTTACAATCTAATGAGACAGCCTAGGTAAAAGAAATTGTGAGCTAGCACCTCCTTAGTGGCGCAGGGGTTATGTCTCAGCACTATCAAGTTATCACCAGCCACTGTGGCTTGAGTTCGATCCCCAACCAGGGAACTAGCCCACATGGCACAGCAGACCTCTTCTGTCTCACCTGCTGCTCCCCTCAGCAGTGTATTTCAGTCAGTCTGCCTGTTCTGCTCCCCACTCTGTCTCTGGTGAATCCTCTTACCCCCACACACCTCTGACCTACACCCCAGTTCTTATATGCATAAATAAATAAAATAAATCTTAAAATAATTTGTGAGCTAGCAGGATAAGTTGCCCCATATCCAATCTGAACAGGTGGCCTAATCATGGTCTAGCGAGGCCTATTCAAACAATTTGGTACCTTCCACCACTATGAGGCATTAGATCTTGACTAATGATTACGTTTCCCTAGAGATCAATAAGTCCACTCTTTTGGATTGGAATCTTTAACACTAGTATGGCAGAAGAAAAATAACATGTCTGTGTTTATTTTCTCAGTAACATTTAATTATTTTCTATCTTTACCTATCTTCTCTTTCTTAAAATTTCCTCGCTATTTCTGTACCCTAGGTGTCCTTTAAACACCAAGTTTAAAGGCAAATAAAAAGAAAAGTTAACCACTATGTACTGCCTAAAAAGCACAAAGTTGAGTAAAATAAAATTTTTAAAACTTGTTTTCCAATAGTGGGGTCTCAGTAGGTCCCAGGTTTAAGATTTTTCATCTTTTTTGTTTTTCAACATACATTTGATCTTTCTGGAATATTACCAAGACTCAAGACCTTTATAGGAGCTACACATAAAGAATTCCCAAATTAATTCACTATCCTGCATCTGTTTCCTGAAATTTAGACTTAGTTACTACCTATGTAGTATATATGGATTCTTATGAATATTTTAAGCTTAACATGTCTGAAAGTTCATTCCTGGATATTTATCCCCCTCCCTATTATAAAAGCTATCAAACGAAAAGTTTGCTCCTCCCACAACGATCCCACTCACCTTTATGGCAACTTCATTAACCAAGAAAACAAAAATGGGATTTTTGTCTTAGGGTTATTCTTTATTCTCTGTAATTCTCACATCTAATCTATTAGCAGCAAATCTTGTCAGCTCTACCTTCTAAATGAATCCAGAGAACCTTTACTCTGACCATGACATTGATAATGGCAAAGGGTTAGATTTCCTTGTGCACAGCTCTGAAAAACTGGATAAACTATATGATATAACTATTTTTCAGATGTTAGAAAATTGTCTCTTATGAAAAGAGTTTCAGTAATATGTAGGAATATATTCAAACTGTCTTGCCCTACGTGATACTGGATCCCTGAAGAGATTGGGGTGAAAGTACCTGAAAAAAATAATCACAGAAAATTTTCTGAAGTGATTGAAAATACCAATCCTTATACTCAAGTCACTCAATTAACCTGGAGAGGTAACAACAGTGAAAATAAAACTAAATTTATCCTTATTCAAAATGCTGAAAAATAATCATAAAGTGAAAATCTCAGAAGCAGCAAGACAATGAAATCAGACCCCCCCAAATCAACATAAAATTCATCAAAGTTATAAACAAAAGACTCAAAACTGTAAAACTCTTAGAAGATAACATTGGCCTTGGCATAAATTCAAGGACCTAACAACAAAATTACTCAGCGCAAAAGTATGAATGAATTAAGTGGGACTATAATCAAACAAAATATTTTCTGTACAAAAAAAGGATTATACAATCAATAGAATGAAAAGGCAACCTATTATAGGAGAGAAAATATTTCCAAACTATATATTGGATAAAGGGTTAATTTCTAAAATACATAAGGAATTCCTACAACTCAATAGAAAAAAACTAACAATCTTATTCAAAAAAATGCATAGAGAGTGAATGGAAATTTCTCCAGAAAAGATATATTAATGACCTGCAGGCATATGCAAAGGTATTTAACATAACTAATGAGAGAAATGAAAATCAAAATCACAGTGAGATAGCATCTGACACTGGTTAGAAGGGCTGTTTGAAAAATAAAAGACCAGCACTGGCAAGAATGTGGAGAAAAAGGAAACTTGTTTGTATAAATACAAATCAGTACAGTCTCTATAGAAAACAGCATGGAGATTCTAAAAATAATAAAAATTGAACTACCAATATGATGTGATACAGCAACCCCTCTCTGAATATTAATCCAAATTAACTTAAATCAGGGTTCCAAAAAGATATTTGCACTTCCATGTTCTTTGCAATACTGTTCACGAAAGCTGAATTGTTCAAGTGACCTAAATGTCCATTCATCCATGAATTGATAAAGAAAATGTGATAACAACATATATTTTGGAACACTATTCAGTGTTTTTTAAAAAAGGAAATCCTGCAATATATCATAACTTGGAATATATTATACAAAGTGAAATAAGTCACAGCAGTACAGATACTGTGTAATTCCATTTACATGAGGTACTTAAAATAAACTTATAGAAGTAGCAAGTACCATAATGGTGCCAGGATCATGGGGAAGTGGGATTTAGGGAATTGCTTACCAACCCATAGTTTCAGTAACGCAAGATGAGAGTATGTTCTAGGGCCCTGATGTACAATTGTGTCTATATGTAACAATATTGTATTACACATTAAAAATCTGTTAAGAGGCCAGATTTCATGTTAAATATTCTTAGTACAATAAAATAAAAATAAAGGTGAAATAAAAATAATATGAAATAATTTTTCATACTGAAGGAAAATGATAAAAACTCAAATACAACACTATAAATAGTGCCTCAAATGGAAAATATGTGAAATAAATATAACTGGTTGATTTTTAAATGTTTAAAAGGAAAATTATTTTAAAAAGTAACTATATTTTGAAGTTTCTTTAATATGTATGAGATATATATGCATATTTATCTCTGCATTTCTCTCCCTATGTTTTACATATGAGAGGCTGTGTTTGTGTACAGGTATATCAGTAGCAATAAAAAGGACAAGATGATCAAAATGAAGATATAGTGTTGAATTGATACATTATTTCCAAATAGACTGAAAGGAAAAAGGGGTTGTTATTGAAAATTCTAAAACAACTTGCATAATAATGTATTCCCTAATAATATAACAAGAAAACAACAAATCCTACAAATTGTCATCCTTCATAAAAACTACAAATCAATATCCTTCATAACCATATGTGCAGAGGTCCTCAATACTTCATTACAGTATCATACTCAAAACGGTATCCCTGAGCTATCATAAAAGCTTTTGAATTATTTCTTCTGTTTCATGATTTCTTCCTTCCTTTTAGTCTATTTGTAGCACAATGGCCAGAGAAATTACCTTTTGTTTCCCACATAGAAGAACTGGGGTATAGGCCAGAGGTAGAAAGGGTGAGAGGATTCATCAGAGACAGATTGGGGAACAGAACAAGTTGACCTACTGAAATACACTGCTGAGGGGAGCAGTGGGTGAGACAGGAGGGGTCTGCTGCATCACATGTGGGTAGCTCCCTGGCTGGGGATTGAACTCAGGCAGTAGTGGTGGTAATACTGAGACTTAACCTGTAGGCCCCAGGGAGATGCCCCAGAAAAATTACTTTAAAAATGTGAGTTCTGTCTTGGTACTTCTTTATTCAAGATCTTTCAAATTCTCATTTCATTCCACCAAAATTCCAATCTCTACTATAACTACATTTGCATTTGCAGAGCCTAACACTATTATCTGCCATAATGAAATCTTTTTTTTTTTAAAGATTTATTTATTTATGCATACAAGCTGGGGTACAGGCCAGAGGCATGGGGTGGTGAGAGGGTTCACCAGAGTGGGGAGCAGCACAGGCAGATTGTCAGAAACACGCTGCTGAGGGGAGCAGCGGGCGGGGCAGGAGAGATCTGCCGCGCCATGTGGGAATCTCCCCGGCCGGGTGTTGAACTCGCGTCACCACTGTTGACAGCTCCACAGCACAGCGGTTAACCGCTGCGCCACCAGGGAGGCCCCGTAATGAAATCATATATACTTAACACCATAAAAATATGAAACCCAGATTATAAAAGGATGGAATAAAAAAGTACGATTGCTAATATTTAAACATGTTGTTTTATCTGATAGGTTTCTAATAATATAAAAGGGTGAGGAAATTGAAGCCTATGAAGGTGAAATGCTGTTAAATTCATTTAGATTAGGGCCTCCCTGGTGGCGCAGCGGTTAAGCGCTGCGCTGTGGAGCTGTCGGCAGCAGCGATGCGAGTTCGACGCCAGGCCAGGGAGAATCCCATATGGTGCGGCAGACCTCTCCTGCCTTGCCCGCTGCTCCCCTCAGCAGTGTATTTCTGATCTGCCTGTTCTGCTCCCCACTCTGTCTCTGGTGAAGCCTCTCACCACTCCACACCTCTGGCCTGTGTACCCCAGCTGTATGTATAAATAAATAAATCTTTAAAAAGAATTCATTTAGATTAAATAAAAAAAGATTGCATATAGCATATAATTTATACATCAGTGTAAAGAAAGTATTTAGAGTGTTTTACATAAAAGAGAAATGGAAAGATAAGGAGACTGCCTCTACCATGAGATGCTGTTCTCAATTTTGAAAGACATCTTTACTGCATCTAAATCCTTGACCCCCAAAATCAGGTATCAGTGTGAAAAAAGAAATGGTTTACAGGATGTAGGTTGAAATCCTGGTTCTGACAGCTTGTGAGATGTAGTTAACATATTAATCTCTGATCATCAGTATTCTCTGTAAACTGAGGAAATGATAATTGCTTTACCACACAGAAATGTTGAAAAGATAATTGAGACCTGGTAGGTAAAATTATCAGGAACACTGCACAAAGTAATCACATAATAGATGGTATCTATCATAATTAGAACCATGGAAGATACAACATTTCTAAGCAGCAAGATACTGATCTCAAAGTATTAGTGCATTTTTTATCTCATGATATTTAACAAATCATCCCAAAACTGAAGTAGCCGAAGACATCAGACATTTATCTTACAATTTCCAAAGGTCAGGAATCTAGGGGGTAGTTTTGGTGATTGTTTGCAGCTCAGGATCACTAAGAAGACTCAAACTGTCAACTGGGGCAAGAAACACCTCAAGACTGACTAAGGCTAGAGTATCAGCTTCCAGGAGAATAGTTGGCTGTTAAGAATCCTCAGTTTCGTACTATGTGAACTTCTCCATAGAACTGTTCTTCAAGTTGCATTCGACTTCCCTCAGAGTGACTTTTCAGAGAGAAATCAACTAAAATAGGATCTGCAGTGTATTTTATAGCTTAATCTTGAAAGAGACAAACCAACCCTTCTGCTGTATTCTACTGATCAAATGACCTACATTGGTACAGTATGAGAGACAGCCGCACAGGTGTGCTTAGCAAGAGACAGGAATCACTGGGGTCACGGAGGCTAGACACCACAGGTAGTGACCAGGGATTTCCATAAATTAAATTTGCCAGAAATATTCACAGACACAGGGGACAAAACAACAGTAATCAGGTTGATTTACATAGGTAGTAAGAAAAGAGAAAGGGGGGTGGAGAGAGAAGTGAGGAGGGAAGGAACAGTGAGGAAAGTAATAACCTTTTCAAATTACCTATTTTTTCCTTTTTTTTCCTCAATGCATTTGTTGTTAGTCATGGTGAGGCATGAACATGTAAATCAGGGGAAAATTTCATATTTGTTTTTTGAGAAATTAAATGAGAAATTACATTGGCATAGTTGGAAATAATCTGATTGGCAAATCCACGTTAATTAGGATCACATATATGTCACAATCAGGGAGTTAACTACTGGCTCAAAATTGATGCTGCTTAATGAACCAATAATGACAATTTTCAAGTTTTTGAAAAAAAGACTTTTTGATACTGAAATAAATGTTATTAATAAGCATTGTTGAGATGAGCATACTGATTTAAATATAAAATATTTTTCACTCAAAATCACATAAACAGATTTGTTAATTTTATTCACAACTATTAAAATTTTAAGTTTGATCAATGGGAAGGATTAGACTGAAATTCTCCATGAGCACAGGTATGCTATTTAGTCTCATTGTTATATGTAGCAGCAGTAGAGAATTTGACTAAATTATCAACTGTGGTTGCCTGATATAATCATTCCTTACTCAAAATTTTGAAATTGTAGGATGTTACAATTTTTTCATAAGGCAAATTTAGATCTTTGATTTGTGATACCTGATCATGAACTTTCTACTGCAACTCATAAAGTAAATATTTATACAAATTACAGAAGCAAATTTCAGTATTCCCAAATAAAGCATTGGTGTTTTAGTGCATAAATCATTTATAATGGTGGAAAGGGGCTGGATAACTTTGCTTATGTGTCATAAGAATGGCTGTTTTATTGAGATAAGTATGTTTAGAAAAAACATCATATTTTACTATGGTTATGTGGAAAAATCACCTTAAAACTAGAAAAAAATGAGTCTTTTTTTCAAATGTGGAAATGTTGTGTGGTACATCAAAGTCCTGTTATGACTTTTCTGGGTAGTAGATAAATTTCAAAATTTGGCATCAAGAAGACATTCATCTGAGCCTTATCTATGAATGTGTATTTTCACTAAATTGAACTGAATTTGATTTGAGGATGTGGAAAATATTACGCATTGGCTAAGAACCTAGGCATAGTAGTTACATTTCCAGGTGTCAGAGCTTATCTGGCTTCATTACACCCTTGGTATTAAGTCACTTAATATTTCAGTGTGTCACTTTTCTATCTGCCACATGAAATGATAATAGCACAATAAGTATACCTAATTTGTAGACTCCATGAGTTATATTCATCAGAGAATACCTATAAAGTGTGTAACATAGTACTTATTACATAGATAGCTCTCCTGAATTTCTTTCATTATTGTTGTCTCTATCATAACACTTGTTTTTTAATCAACAGAAGCTAATGTTGTTATAAATGCATGCCAAACTTGTATGAAGAATAGGATGATACCGTTTTCCTCTTTAGATGGAAATTGTAAAAGTAAAAGGAGAAACATACCTTAGGAGTAGTTGTATTCTTAGTGATTCAAATACAAGCAATGCCTGAAGATGGTGAAGCTGGTGAAGCAATTTTTTTTTTTTAAACATCATTTTTTACTCTTTCACAATATAGGATTTTCCCTTCAGGTGTGATCACCATAGTTTTGCCACCACCAATGTGCCACACTCCACTTTGCTCTCTTACACCCCTTCTCTACTCTCCGTCCTATTTCTTCCCCCACACCTCCCTTCTGAGTATCTCAGATCTTGGTCTGTTTTCAAGGGTCAGCTTTACAATTTGTCTTTTCTGATCCTTTGTTTGTCTTCTCTAGATTCCACGTGTAAGTAAAACCACCCCGTGTTTATCTTTCTCCTTCTGGTTCACTTCGCTTAGTAGAATAATCAAAAATGTATTCTTCATGAGATATGCAACACCAGCTTTGATAGCTCATAAAGAACTCACTTAAAAAATCATAGCTAAAATCTCCGGAAATTTTAGAAAATACAAATTATAGCCTAAAAAATCATGGTGCCTAAAAGTGGCTTTTGTTGTAATAAAAAAAATCTCATCTGGCTTTGCCACCTATATTTTAAAATTCATGAGGCTCTGTTTTCTAGATAAAGAAAAAAAGTCTATTGCGATAGTCCCATATATAAATCTTTTGAATATTATAGCTCTTTAAAAATTAGATTAATGATGACTTAAAAATCATAATTAAATACAAATATCTAAATCTATCAATTGTTATACTATAATGTAAGAAAAAATGAGATCTTATTTATTGAACTATTCAGTAAACAACATCTTCACCAAAGAATACAAAAAATAAAGTTGGAAACTGAATGATAGTCTTAGTAGATTTTGTTTTCCTGCTAATATTAAAATAAGTTTCAGAAGTATATATTTAGATAATGTATTTAGGCTGTTGATATGTACTAGAGATCCATAATATGTTCTCAAATATGTAATGACTATTTCCTCTTGGCCTTTTGGCTGAGATTAAGTGTTAACTATTATTTCTCGGGACTAGTCTGCAAAGGAAAAGAAATAGACTTATCTAATATGCCTCTTTTTTTAAAAAAATTAGTTTATGCATAATAGAGCCGGGGGGCAGGCCAGAGGTGTGGGAGGTGAGAGTATTCGCCAGAGACAGAGTGGGGAGCAGAACAAGCTGACTGAAATGCACTGCTGAGGGGAGCAATAGGCAAGGCTGGAGAGGTCTTCTGTGCCATATGGGAAGTTCCCTGGCCGGGATTTGAACTGGTGCTGCAGTGGCTGTGGATAACTTCATAGTGCTGAGACTTAACCTCTTGTGCCACCAGGGACAACCCCACCTTTAGCATCTTTTAACTAAAATGATGGAAACCAATATTACACTAGGTGTTGGATTATTTATGAGTAATCTATTGCTCAGTAAAGATGTTCAAAGCATTAGCTACAATGAGTCTTCATTTTCATCCATGTGAGGCAATAATCACACTATATTTTTTTATCCTTTAATTCTCATTTTGATACTTGTTTTGGTGACAAAAATTAATGAAGTCTAAACTTAAAACTATAAATCCTATTGATTTGGAAGTATTTCATTCTATTTCTTTTGCGCTATCAATGTTAATGGAACACCTATTGCATTTACTCTAGCACTTTTGACAGACTAAGGAGAGAAAGAACTATACACTACATACTAAATAGAGAGAGAATGAGAGAGAGAGAGAGAGAGAGAGAGAGAGAGAGAGAGAGAGAGAGAGAGAGACCCAATGGAGTCCCAAGAGAGTTCAGTAGAGAACAGACTGCTGAATTTATTTATTCTATCCATTCTGGTTTTCTGCTCATCCAACTATCAGCACTGAGGTGTCACCAGTAAAGATCTGTTCTGTTCCTCCTCATGCAGACTTCTCATTCATTATCCATTGCTTACTCATGCTTTGCCAAGAGAAATCAGATATTACTAAGGACAGAAGGAATCTACACAATTCAAAAAACTGAGGTGCATTTGCAATCTTCTTTCTTTCTTTTTTTTTTTTTTTTGCTGTAAAGTTACCATTTGACACTGGTCTTCCTCATCAATGTTTTGTGATCTAATGCTGTTTACTAGGGGTTTTGCAAGAAGCAGTTTAAAAAAAAGAACACACCTGTCCAGAACTGAGTACACTGGTCAACAAAGTTTTACAAAAGTCATTTTTTTAAGATTTATTTATTTATGCATACAAGCTGGGGTACAGGCCAGAGGTGTGGGGCAGCGAGAGGGTTCACCAGAGACAGAGTGTGGAACAGAACAGGCAGATCAATGGAGATACACTGTTGAGAGGAGCAGCGGACGAGGTAGGAGAGGTCTGCTGCCAGGCATCGAACTCCCGTCACGGCTGCCCACAGCTCCATAGCGCAGCGCTTAACAACTGCGCCACCAGGGAGGCCCAATTTTTACAAGTTTTATCACTGAAATAAAATTAGTCATTTCCTATCAATTTGTATGTGCTCAACACAAATATGACAGGCAAATTTTAATTTTGGCTCTAGTTTTTTTTGTAATCTGCAATAAATTGATGTTTACATCACAAAATGCTGCTAATATTAGATTAATACCTGTAAAACATCAAGTCATATACTACTTCTTAGATTTCCTCGCTTGTCTCATACAGCTGTTCAGGAGCATCTCTGGGGAGTGTCCAGCAGTAGTCAGTCAGTATTGTAGTGGACCATTTTCCCTGTTATCTTTGTTTCATTGATGTGATATCTTGATGAAAACGTTCACCATGTTCATCTCTATCCATACCACAGTTTTCAGGGAAGAAGTCCAGATGGGAATGAAGGAAGTAGATCTTTAGAGACATATCACAGCCAAGTTTCTGATACTGTATCAGCATGTCTTTGACTAGTTCCTTGTAGTTTTCTGCCCTAACATTCTCAAGAAAGTTTGTACACACTAGGTGAGGAGCATTCCATGCTTGTTTCGCATCACCCTGCAGCAAGTTGTTGAACCGGTCATCTCAATGCAGACGGAATGTTTGGGTAGACTATTCTTGACTTCTTTTGCTTCATTATTCCACTGGAAAGAGGAGGAACCAAGCAGAAGTAACAGTCTTTTTATGTGGTTGCTTGGCTCTCTCCACACCATGGAGACTGCAAATGGCATTGATGGTCTTTTGCCATTTAACATCTGTGAAGCTGTGTTGTACATGTAGCATAGCATCTATGGGGGGCCCAAGGCTTGTCTTGGTCACCAAACTTGCACCTGAAGTAAAGATGATAAGCCTTCTTTACTTGAGAAGTGATACTTTTCTTCTGGTTGGCAAATGTCACTTCCCCACAAATAGAGCAGAAATTGTCCATGCTATTAATGTAGTTTCAAGGCATGACTGTTCTGTATTGTGCCTAAATGGATAAAATAATAACTGTTCTATGGAACTGTAGCTTAAACTGTCTCACACGAAGTCTGAAATATTTTCAATGCTCAACCTTTCTGACAGTGCACTGTTGATGTCAGCTTACTTCAGCAGTCGCCTGGGGGTAGTATTACATTGCAGTCAACTCTGGATGATGTGTGCATGATGGTATTATGCAATGCAATGCAATATTACATTATTCTAGACTGATTTAGGATGTTGTGGCAGTCCTACTGGATGAATTTACACGATGAAACATATAAAATGAATTATATGAAATATCTTCAAATTGAGAGGAAATAAAAATTTTTCGGGTTATATTCATGTTCAGCACACCAAGATACTACAGATTAGGGCCTTTTTAAGTCAGTTATGAGCTCACTGTTGATCAGTGTAGTAGAAGAATGTTGGGAGGGGGCATAGTGGATAGTGGTCTGTGGTCGAGGGCTAAGATAACTTGGTGCTAAGTGGGGTGTGCAAACTTACATATGAAGGGTGTGATCCTATACTTTAAATCACACAGTGTTGTATAACAATGTTACATCAATGACAAAAAGAGATATTTTGCAGTTCTACTTAGTTGCCCTTGTTGAAATAGATAAAATTAGATTACAATTAACTTGGTCTGTATAAAAAAGCCAGGAAAATTGACCAGTTCACTGATTCTAGATAGATAAATTTTAATTTAGATTAATCTTGAACTTGATGTCACATTGACTCTTTATTCTGTCTCTGGTCAACCAGATAAACTACTGAACTGGAATTGTCACATAATTTTCTCCTGCACTTATTAGTTATTCCAGATGGAACTATTGCCCAGTTTGGGTTTGGGAAATGAAATATATATATATATATATTTTTTTTTTTTTTGATTCACTGGCAATCTTTGCTCATACAGACATTTCTGAGGTGTGGGCTTGTTTCACCTGCTTACCATTAAAACCTGTTAAGATGAAATCAGGGGCTCCAAAATTCTCTTTTGAACTGTTAGAACCAACAGTTTCTAGAGTAGATGGTCAATTTCTTGGTGGTGGAACAGTAAGTTCAAAAGGACTCTGTTAAAAGGTTTTGAAGTGAGGAGGGTGTATAGAGAGGTGAGACTTTGCTGTTCGTTTGTGTATAGGTACATGGGGGCTCCTGTGTGTGCATGTGTGCGTGTGCGTGTGTATGTGTGTGGTGTTGATGAGCTAGACCACTGCCTTTTCAATGAGAGTGACAGTTTTGTCATTCTAGAAATCTCCATTATTAAGGGGTTTTATTCCTAAGCATATTGCACATGTAAATACTTTATAAAATTCATTTTATACTTCTTTTTGTTAAGTCATGTCAACATTGAGACAAATAAGCATATATGTGTATAGATAGCCTTAAATGTTTGTATGATTCATAAACTACATGGATAGTAAGGAACCAATTATGTCCTGTGGCTAGTAGCACAAAATGCTATTTATTTCCTTGTGTTGCTTTCAATCTTGAAAACATTTAGAATTTCAATACTTTATACATACCTATATTTTATAGTATTTTTTATGATTTATTGGACAATATCAGTTTTATCGATATATTCTAAAAGTTACAATCAATATATAGTTGCAAATACTTTTTTGCCTACTGCAGTTGCATTTCCTGAGAATGAAACAGCATTCATATTCTCCTCGAATTAATGCATGTATGATATTCCATTTATAATACTTAAAGATTATACATTATATAATATTAAAATTAAATTAGTATTTTACATAGTATATTATTTCTTATTTATTTTACATATATTATTAAATGGTATGAGTAGCTTATTTAATAATTTTAAGGTAAATAATTTTTATGAACCCTTTAATTTATAGGAATAATTTGTGTTTGGCATTTTTTTCTACATTATAAATAATTTTGTTACATTTATATGCCATATTTATAAACTCCAATTTCTTTGGCTGATTTATCCTGAGAATTTACTACTGTATCTGAATAATAAAAATTTACATTCTTGGTTATTTACATTAAAAATGAAGTTATCTTCATGTAATTTTTCTCCCTAAAGCAGTACATTGAGTAGCATAGCTGCATGAATAAAATCAATATTTCTTGCAATTTCTGGAAAATTAACAAGGCTTAAAAATCCATGTGGATTGTTATTACCATTAATATATAAAAATAAGGCAATATTTATTGACTAAGTCCTTGCAGGGGTCATATATAAATGATTTTGTAATCCTCTTTCCTGTCAACAAAGACCTGATATTTTATTCCATATTTATAATGCAACAAATTGTTATTCTTGAAATTAAATCATCCTATATGTTACAGGTATTAAATTGTAGGTTGTATGAAATATATTACTCTCAACGTATAGCAAGTAAATTCTGTTTAATCAAAAGTCTCTAATGAGAAAAGACACAAGGGACTATGGTGATGGTTCACGGGTGAATCGGTGGTGGGATACCTACAGGGGATACACATAATGTAAAGGATATAAATTAAATAAATAAAAAATAATAATAATAAAAAAGTTTCCGATGACATAGCTTTTTGTACTCAGGGACACAGGACCCCGTGACCTCAGCAAAGACCCAAGTGATAATAGTGAACAGTGCCAATAAGTCCCACCATCGATCAGAGCTTTTATTCAGCTCCCACAGAGGTAGAAAGCACTGCTTTTGCTGCCTTTATCATGCTTTTCTGCAAGCTAGAACCTTTCCATTGCTTACCACTGCTTGCTTTTACTTTCAACCTTTGGTGATCAAGCTGATATTTATTTCCTTTTAGGCTTTTGTAGTATTGACCTAGGAAGCTGTGATACAGTACATCATAAAATAAAGTTAATAAATGTTTTTCACTTTTAAACTGTATTTCTGCAAAACCACACAATATTTCTTACAGAGTAGTGAAATAACATTCAATACTATGGAGCCCCTCTTAGATAACTTGGGAGAAACTATGATTGGGTTCCAATTCACCATTTTACAAAATCCTCACTTGGAACTTTTAGTGAGGAACTTAATATAGCAATAGTATATGGACATTTTGACCAGTTATGCACACCTGAAATATGATGTAACAATGCACCATTTCTTTAATTAAAAAATAAATTATATAACCTTCACTGACTGCTTTAAGGAAATAGCTTAAGTGACAAATAAGAATGATTGTCACTTTGAAGTCACCATTAGCATCCATGAACTTCCCTTTTATTCATGACTGTTTGAAAACTCAAATATGTTCTCCATTATTGTTTATCTTACCTTACAGTCAGAATTTATATTATTCCAGTTGGTTTTCCTATAAACTCACACAATAT